>CAJHQP010001549.1:0-111218 GCA_905132765.1 Moricandia arvensis
AAATACTTGTTCAAGTTTAGATATTTGTTAGATCAACCCATATATCAGTCTATAGTTAATGCTAATATAAGATCACTAACTTTATAGTTATAAGAATATCCGTTAGCATCAAATATTGACATATATATTTCTAATAAGTTTGCGATCAAATATGTGTGGTAGCTTAAAATATTAAATATTTTTTTCTTTCTTGTTATGTATGTTGAGAACTATATATAACCATGATTGTAAAAGTATTTTTTCTGGATTTATTTCCAATATTTAGAAAACATTACTAACAGCTTTAAAAACTTCTTAGATGAAAAGATTCTGAAAACTATTTTATTGGTATATTTCAAGAGAATTTATTATTTTATCTAATTATATATCTTTAAGACGTTAAAATAATTAATTTGGTTATTCAAGAAGTTACCAAGACGATGATAATATAAGGAGATGCTGTTTTATTTGTTGTACTTAAATATAGAACTAATAAAAACCTTTTGCAAATCTTGTATACTAAGTTCATACGGATAACTGACAAAATTAATCACTAAGAAAATATGATGATGATCATATGTAATCTCCGCTCGCATGTGAAGACATAAGTATGATTCTTAAATTTGATGTTTATATTTCTCTATTCTTCATGATCAGTTTAATTATTTTACGTTAACTTATCATATACGTATATGAAAACTATCATTTTATATATTACGAAGATATTCATATGTTTTTTTTCATCAAAAGGTCATTATATTACTCAAACATGAGGTGGTCTAGGAAGTCAAACCGGAATAAAACAACCAACAAAACAAATATCTCTATGGCAAGAACGAGCATTCCTAGCTAATCCATCTGCAGTCCCATTGTGGGTTCTCGGGATGTGACAAATCTCAAAGGCAGGGAAGCAAATCAGCAGTGTTTGAATCGCTTCAAGTTCTGTAGCAAAGCTCAACCAATCATGTGGCTCCGTTATCATCACGATAATGTCCTTGCAATCAGTGCCGAACATTTGGCAAGAAGAATATTGGAGCATACATTCCATTGCCCATCTAAGAGCCTCTAATTCCGAATGAAGCGTTGTCTCCCGCCTGCTTAGATTGCGCGACCCCAGTAGCTCAATTTTCCCCTTCTCGCTCTTCCACACCCAACCGCATCCACTATACTGATTAGTGGCGGTCCAACAACCATCCACCATACAAATATTCTCCAGAAATAAGGTCTGTGCAGATTCATTTCTTTGCATAATTGGATTTTGATTGATCGACTCGTTAGCGCTAAACCACGCGAGGCATTCACTCTCTGTATATCGAACCAATCCCCTTGGGTCTCTGTCAATTCCCCTAAAAAGTTTATCATACCGGGCCTTCCAGATATACCAAATTATCCATGGAAAAGATTCTCTATGTTGGTCCACCGAGAACTCATTTTTGCGCCAGAAAAGGTAATCCATATTGGCATAGATACTAGCCAGTGGAAATCCATTTTGACCTGAGGGTATCAACGAAAAAGCCCACACTTGTACCGCATGAGGGTACTCGAAAATAGCATGTGTAACTGACTCCTCCGGCGCCCCACATCTCGGACAGTAATCATCACATCGCAAATTTCGATAATTAAGATTTTTTGTGACCGCCACATGCCCTGTGATTAGTTGCCATATAAGATGGCGCATCTTCGGAGGCGCATTGATTTTCCAAGCAAAGGCTTGAAGGTCAGTGATACTCGGTCCACAAAACTCACTCGCCACAGTATTTCTCAGAAGTTTCCTAGCCACCCAGTACCCTGATTTGACAGTATATTGACCACTCTTGGTATAACTCCACAAAAAGAGTCACGGTGGTATGTTGAACTTATAGCGATAGATCTGATAAGGGGAATATCTTCCTCGGCTACATAGTTGCTCAGTAATTCAATATCCCACTCCTTGGAATCAAGTTTTATAAGATCGCTAACTCTCAAATTCGGGTGCATTACTGGGGTAGACGAAGAGGCCGGCCTGGCTGGTATTGTTGGGATCCAAGGATCCTCCCATACCTTAGTATCATGTCCAGAGTGGATCTTTTGTCGGATTCCCAATAGTAATAGGTTTCGTGCAGCCGAGATACTGTTCCAGACATATGAAGGACTTGTTACCAACGATACACGCAAAGGTGAGCTCATCTGATAATATCTTCCTCTTAGCACTCTAGCCACTAGTGAATCTGGAAATCGGACTAGTCTCCACAATTGTTTAGCTAATAAAGCCAGGTTGAATTCATGAATTAGACGAAACCCAAGACCTCCTTCATCCCGTGGTTTACATAGTTTTTCCCATTTTGCCCAATGGATACCTCGTTTAGGTGGGTTCGAACTCCACCAGAACTGTGCAATGGCACTAGCAAGCTTCTCACAAATATCAAGTGGTAGTAGAAATGTAGACATCACATATGTCGGGAGTGCTAATAGTACAAATTTGATTAGGACTTCTTTCCCACCTTTGGATAACCATCTACCCGTCCACCTATTCACTCTATGCATCAGCTTGTCTTTAAGGAAAGCAAAGAGCTTGCATTTGGATCCACTAATATCTTCTGGTATCCCCAAATAATACCCCATTCCACCCTCGTTTTGGATACCAAGCTTATCTTTAATCAGCTGTCGAATTTGGGCGTTTATCTTCTTACCAAAGAGCAGAGAAGATTTCTCAAGATTAATACATTGACCAAACGCTTCTCCATATTTCCTGAGCTCTTTCATTACTTCATCACATTCACGGGGCTCCGCCTTACAAAAGAACAGGCTGTCATCAGCAAAGAGAAGGTGAGATATCAGGGGACAAGCGCGTGAAACACGCATCCCCGTTATCTTCCCTTGATTCTCTGCATGATTAAGAAGGCTAACGAGCGCTTCCGTGCATATAATAAAGATGAAAGGAGACAAAGGATCCCCTTGACGTAGACCTCTTCCCGGTATAATAAATCCCCTCGGTTGTCCATTCAAAAGTACTTTATACCGAACCGAGGTTATGCATCGCATAATCCATCCTATCCAGGTTTCTGAGAACCCAATCTTTTGCATCACTGCCTGGATGAATGGTCATTCCATGCGATCGTACGCCTTACTCATATCCGTTTTGATGGCCATCCTTCTATTTCGCCCATTCTGTTTAGTTCGCAGCGCATGAAACATCTCCTGTGCAATCATGACATTATCCGAGATTTGTCTTCCGGCCACAAAGGCCGATTGAGTTTCGGAAATTAGGCCTGGCAAAACTTTTTTTAATCTCTGGCATAAGACCTTGGAGATTATCTTGTAACTAACATTGCATAAGCTAATGGGCCTAAACTTAGCCATCTCATTGGGCCGTTCCACCTTAGGGATAAGACAAATATTTGTATCGTTAAGTCCATTTGCTATATATATATACTCTAACAATTTCGTCACTCACTGCTCTAATAAATGTGTTTTTAATATTACATGTAAAATTCAGACCCCAAATTTCAATTTCATATAATATTGAAAACATTCTCACATATTTCAATGTCATCACTAGATGCCTCTTAAAATCTGTAGAGAATTAGGTTGACGCATCTAAACATATATTATATTTTTCACTTAACCAATGTTTTGAAAACCGAATTTGACTGACTGGTCAGATCATGACTCGTTCTTCTAACTGGTTCTAAGTTGTACCAAAAATCATATTTGAGTTAAACAAGGTTAAACACCGGTCAAAATAGCTAAAACCGGTGACTATTCGGTATTAAAATCTAATTTTCTCAAATTCAAGTTAAAAAATACTAAAAATTCAAAATTTAAAAAAAAAATCATAAATTTTTAATACATATCTAACTAAATTAGTCTTCATTATACTTTTATATTTTTTGGAAGTTTTCATTTTATTTTCATAACATTTTTACATTCTAACAATGATATAAATTTCTATAAAAATAACTTTATATTTATGCGCACACACACACACATATATATATACTTTCTTATTTTATGATTAAAGTAAAACCTAGTTAAACCGGTTGGAACGGTCTGACCATTGATCTAGCTAAAATGCTGAAACAATGTCCGATTCGGTTTTCAAAACATTGCATCTAACTAACCATAAAATTAATTAATAATATTTTTTTCTTAATTCTGTAATTAAAAGCTACACAATTACCTAATGTGATTATAATATATGACAATTCATGTGGGGAAAAAAATCATGGCGCTTAATTGAGAAACCAAATTAATTATTCTCTCTCATTTTTAAAGGACGATATTTCAAGAATACATCACCTCTAGAACCGGTTGCATCATACTCCATGTCATATGGATGACGCAATAATGTCTCTGCTAGATCTTTGGTTGGCAAAAAAACTAATCAAAAGGGTGGGAACAAGTTCATCTATCTCAGTATGAAATTATTTTTGGTTCCCAACCAATCGATCGATACCAGCAAATAATAATCAGCTTATTCATAACCTTGATCTTGCAATGGATTTGCTCATCATCACAACACACGTACATGGAATTTAAATGTAGTTAGGGATTTAGTGGACCCACAAGATGTGAAGATTATAGAAAGCAGACCTCTGAGCATGACGCATGTGTTGATAAAGATGGATGACGTTTTACTAACAATGGAAAAAACACGGTGAGATTTGGTTATCAGGTAGAAGGAGTCTATCCAGACAGAGAAGAAATGTTACTAGTATACAGACCCACCGTCACCCTTTAAAGGCATATTTCTAGAAAATACGTTGTCCACCAAAAATCAAGCATTTCTTATGGCTAACAGTATCAGTTTGTATACCGGTCAAAAACATTTACAAGAAAGAGGGCTACAAGGTGATAGTCAGTGTGCAAGATGTGGAGCCAGTGAGGAATCAATTAACCATGTTCTGTTCGACTGTCCACCAGCGGTTCAAGTTTAGGCTCTCTCGATGATTCCATCTCATCCCAATATTTTCCCTTCTTCTTATCTTTTTAACAACATTGATTACTTGTATTGGAAGGTGTCCCTGCCCATGGAGGATCATCAGTTTGCCTGGATTTTATGGTATATTTGGAAAGGACGAAACATCAAATTTTTAGTGCCATAGATAATGATCCTAGAGATACTCTGAAGCTGGGAGAAACTGAAACATTACTATGTGCAGAAGCTCACGCGTCGCTCACTCAGAGAGTTTCCCAATCTAACAAGATGTAAGTGTAAAGTTTACCTTCCATTCAGAGGCGTTGGTGTTTTACTGATGGATCCTGGATAGTGCATGAAACTTTCTCTAGACAAGGCTCGTATAGTATTCTAGAAGGTTTTTATGGTTTGATGGGGGCAAAGAATATGAGAGAAAGTCTCTCACCATTATACTTGGAAATAGAAACGCTCATTTTGGCCATGAAATGTATGAGAAATCTTCAGTATCGGTCACATTTGCAACAAATTGTTCTCAATTGATAAAGATGGTTTCAAAACCAGAAGAATGGTCCGTCTTTGCAAATTACATGGAGGACATCAAACTTTTTAAAAGAAGTTTCAATCACTCGAAGATCATTCATATACCTGGAACAAAAAAAAATAAAGACGGACAATCTTGCACGCAGTGCCAGGAAGCAATCTTAATTAAGTTTGTATGTTGATGATAGAAAAATAAAGTTTTGATGACAATTTGTATACTCTATATTAGTTTTGTTTAATTTTATGTTATTAAAATAAATTGAAAATTAAATTAAGAATTTATAGAATCTTTTCGTATATTTTTAATTTTTTAAAAACAACTATAAATTACTAAAATTGTTAAAATCTTCCAATGAAAATTTATGATCAGTAGTTAAAAAAATTACAGGAAAATACAAATGATCATAAGACCATATGAGAAAAGAATCAATAATAAATATTCTTATTAATATATATATATATATATAGATATACCATTTAAATTAAATTATTTATTATATAAAAAATGGAAATATTTTAGTTTAATGTATCATGCTTGAAAGAAAAAAAATATTTTCACAGTTTTAATTTGGTTAAATCACTAAAATATGTTTTACATATATTTTTTGTTATTAAAAATCGTTTCTCAGAACTTATTTATTTAACAAAATATTTTATAACATATCTAACACTACGCAGGAAGCGAGTTATTACCTTGTTAAAAAATATATTGACTGTATCCTATATATTTTAATATATAACATCTATAAATAATTGTTTTTGTTTTAAACTAGATGACATATCAATCTTAATATAACAATTATCATTGTATGTTACATGATCCCTTGCATTTTTCAATTTATTGGATTATTAGTTATACTATGACTAAGAAAATATTTAATGATAAGTTTATTTAGAAAAAAATTGAAAATATTTAAGCTAAGTGTCACACAACTTACACAAAACTAAGTGTCACACAACTTACATCAAAACTAAGTGTCACACAACTTACATCAAAACTGAGTGTACCACAAATAAAAAAAAATACACTCTAATTCCATCAAAACTAAGTGTCACACAACTTACATTAAATCTAGCTATACTAAATTACATAAGCACACAAGTATTTGGTTCCTCCACCACAACTCTAGAATTCCCGTATGGTTGGTAGTGCGAACTCGGATAGGAAGACTGATATTGGTACGGGTAGTAGTTCATATGCGTAAGCGGAAAGGCAACAATTTCAGCCGGTTTAGCTGGATCAGGTTTAGCTGGAGCCGGTTTGGCTGGTTCAGGCTTTTTCTCAGGTGGTTTAACAACTTCAACCGAAACGATTTCTGCATTACACAGTTTCCTTAGCTTCATTACGAGAACCGGTAGATCAACTTCTCCAACTACTGTCATTTTCCCGGTTTTGTCATCCATTGTTATCGAAGTAACCCCTGAAGATCGAGAAACTCTCACTAGCACTTTCTTCCTGATTCTCTCATCGTGGACACTCAATTGCAACACAGCTTTCTGTCATTTTAAACGTGAGATTAGTATTGCTATTATTGTATATTTATGAAAATAAGTTTGACTAAATGGTTTCTATATATAGCGATTTAACAACGACATCACTAAGTTAAATATAATTATTTCCAGATACGAATAATATGAAATAAGGGAATACCTTTGCAGACATGGCTGAAGAAAAGCTTCAGAAATTTCCGATAATTTTTTAAAGAGAGAGAATGAGATGAGGTATGATTTGAGATGTTGAAGCTTCTTGATGACAATTGCAAGTAATAAGATATCTATTATATAGAAATTTCTTAGGAAGTTTCGAGGAATTTAATATTATATGACCCACCAAAGTTTTTATCTATTTTTAAATAACAAAAGCATTGCGACGACTATAAAAGAAGTGACGGGGTCAATCTTTATTTAACTTACTAGTATCGTTTTAGGATCCTTCTGTTGACAAGTAAGAGAAATGTAACGAGGCAACGACGAAAGCAACGGGAAGAAGTGTTGACTGCTCATTTGGCCGCATATACGACCTAGACTACGTTGATTTTTGGCCTTGTTGACCTATTTGGTCATGTAAGAACTTGTCAAGCAAGTTCACTAGATTTTGTTCTAGAGAAAAGTTGTATCACAACCAAACGAACTCTGGATACTGGAATCAAACTGAGAATGAAGTCACAAAGATTTTCTTTAAAGTTTTCATGATCTTGGATTTTAATTTTTTTTTATGAAAAAAACATAAATCCAGATACAGTATAGAGTATAGAGATTTTTGTTCTATCTTTACTTCGATAAAAAGTTAATTAAACTATTACGTAAATGATCTACCTTATTATAACAAAATCATTATATAAAATAACTTTTTCATGGTATATTATGAGAAATGTCACTGATTTATAACTATGACTAGAGCTTTCGTTAATGGTAGTGTGATCATTTCTTACAATTTATACTAGTACTATTTTACTACAATGCACCAATACACATTAAATTATTCTACCATTAAATGATACATTTTATTTCCTATTTTACTATAAAAAATCTTGTTTCTTTTTTTTATTTTTTATTGTTTAATAAATAATTCATAAATATTATTAAAATATTAATACAGTTTTACTTTTAAAAAGAATAGAAAATAATTTTATTATATTTACGTTATCGAATAGATAAAAAAAATATTTTCAATAACAATAATCTTACTTATGATAAACAATGAAATTTAGTAAACTGAGCATCTCTATTCTACTAAAAAGAAGTACCTTTTAAAAATAACCATTCTTTCATTCTAATAATTATGAATTGTGCCATTGAATTAAAAAATTATTAATTAAGTAACTACAAATAATTCATTCTGTTGGATTATTATCTAGCAGGATTATTCTCTAAACGGATTATTATTTAACTAACTTTTACAATATAATTAAACAGATTTACTTGAAATGTGACAAACAAACTTTAAATTTTGTATATTCATGTATATTATTGATTCATTTCAAATACAAAATATAAACTATAATATTTTATTGAAACATATATATTTATTTTTCAAATATATTTTAAATAATTTAATGATTACTATAAGTCACAAAAATATATATTTGAATTTTAAGAATACAACAAATAAATTTTGATTTAATATTTTCCCCAAAATTTAACATACAAATAGAATTTATATATCCAAAAATTGGAAACATATCTATCTTATTAAAACATAAATACTTTTTATTTGACATAAAATATTTTATTTTAGAAATATAAGTTATTAATATATATACACATATTAACTGCTGTTTAAATTTATAAATAAGTACATTAAAAATGGTTAATGGTGTATGTATTTAAAAATTATTAATTGACGAATATGTTATATAAAATATGATTTTGAATGGTTAATATCAAACCATAATATAGAATAAAATTACTAACAATTTAAAAACCGTTAATCTATCATAAATATTATATATTACAAATCCGACAAACAACCATACATACACATGTTTGTGCAACTATTTACTCTTGTGCAACTATATTTACTCTTGTGCTATGAAAAATTTCATATTATATTAAAATAAACATTCGTGCGGATGTACGGGTCAAACTCTAGTTATATTTTTTAGTCTAACAACTTTACATGAAACAAATATGAACGCTTTTATCACTAAATATTAAAATCAAATTGACATAACATATATACAAAAATAAAAGTAAAATTTTTGATTTAATTAGATTCAACACTGTAGAAAAATAATTATGTGAATTAAAAGCACATGTAAAAATCTAATTATAAGCAAACGGTAGTTTAGCGAGATTCCCAACACTGCGAGGAAAGATCGTGAAATGGGCGCTATTGGACCCAGTAGATCATCCTTTTACGATTTAGGTTCATTCGAGTAAAACAGTGTAACAAGCAGAAAGTATAACACAAACATGTCTTTGTGTAGGTATATATTAAGTATAGTCATAAACCATGTTTAAATAAAAATCGACTTATATAGCTCGTCTCGTAGGTATCTCGGTTTAACCTCACACTCGACGAATGGTGAAATAACAAATCTTTATGGAAAAAGGTCCTCACCTTGGTTTTAGAGACGAATAGGACGGGGAATACTAGTATGGGGAAGACGAGGGGTTATGTTCCATCACCTTGGCTATGATTTCAGGATCGAGTAGCGTGACCCGGGAGAGGCGGCCCATGGCTGATGGCTTGGTTCACTTTTTTGAAGCTCGACCATGTCAAGGATCTCGGCTTACCTCGGCAACGGAGGTGAAGCCAAGTGACCTAACGTGTAGGCCTGTAAGGGTTTCGATGACGGCCCATGGTTTAGTGACTTGCAGTGCAAACCATTGACTCCTTGAGGCGAGTTTGTTGGCAGCGCGCGGATCTTGACTCCGGTGAGCAGGAGGCAGACTCCGATGATGCCTGGCGATGCCCCATGGCAGAGGGAAGCAGCTCTAGTGCTGTCGAGACAAGGCGGTTTGAGAATGAAGCCCCTCGGCTCGGCTTGCTTCCTCTTCTTGGCTCAGTGAGGCAACTTGGTGGATGGACATGGCGGTTCATGGAAGTGTCGGTGGCGATAAGGTTTCTAGATCTAGGCTTTTGTTTTGTGTCTTGGCTTTGGAGAAGTGATCATGTCTATTAATACACGTCTATGGCTTGAGAAGAAAGGAAAAAGAAAATTTAGGCAAGAGATAAGACTTGACTAAAACAAACCGGTTCAGAAGAAAACCAAGTGGTGTACTACGTAGGAGGGAGGGGGTGGGAATCGAGATAGTGATTTAGAGAATGACATTCTACCCCCAAGAGTATTCTACGAAATATTCAATATCACAAAAAGAATCACATCGTGTACGTGTACGCCGGTGTGGGTTTCATATATCAATAAGTTAACGTTCGCGGTCATTTATTACATAACTGTAAATCCCGCTCTCCCGACATTATAGGGAAAGCGGGTTTAATGACACATGTCGACACCATAAGAGAATGTTTATCCCTTGATCCCCAAGTGAGTTTTTAATGATTATTTAATGATATAATTGTAATTTAGTGGTGTTAAAAACTCTTGTTAAGAAATTTTCATTTTGAGCAGTTTCTTAATCAAGGATTCTTAAAAAAAATTAGATAAATTTATATTATTAAATAAAATATATTAAAAAATAACATTTAAAACATAGATTTTTAAGAAAAAACATAAAGAATAAAGACTAGTACATTAATTTGGAAAAACATTCGAACTCAGTAGTTGTCTCAATCACGTCCAAATGTACGCCAGATATGTTCAACCAAATCATTTTTCAGTTGTTGATGCATTTGTCTGTCACGAATTCTAGTTCGAACATCTATCATATTGCCGATATTTGTCGGTATATTAGTAGAATACGTGAGATCCACATGTGAACTTCTAGTGTCTTCTCCTTGTTGGAATTTCGAAACATCAAATTGAGTGTATCCATTACCTTTGTCTTCTACTATCATATTATGGAGTATGATAGATGCTCTCATAATCTTCCCAATTTTGATTTTATCCCAAAAAAGTGCTGGATTTTTAACAATGGTCAAGCGAGCTTGCAAGACTCCAAAAGCACGTTCTACATCTTTTGGGCAGCTTTTTACCCTCAAATTCAAACATGTGGGCGCAAAATGCTATCCTGCTCTATTGTTACCTAGCAATAGAAACCCACTCATGCTGCTTGATGTTGAGAAAATAAACCGCTTTCAAGCCTTGTGGTATTGGAATAGATTGGACAAAAGTTGCCCATTTCGGATAAATACTGTCGGTGAGATAATAAGCCATATGATACTCTCTTCCATTTACATAGTAAGTGTTGTGCGGAGCTTGACCTTTTATTATGTCATCAAAAACAGGTGAGCGATCAAGAACATTGCTATCATTTAAGGTACCTGGAGGTCCAAAAACGCATGCCATATCCATAGATCATACGAGGCAACCGCTTCTAAAATGATGGTGGGTTTTCCTGAACCACATGTATATTGACCTTTCCAAGCGGTGGGACAATTCTTCCACTCCCAATGCATATAAACGATGCTTCCTATCATCCCAGAAAATCCACGATGCTCACCAATATCAAGTAGACGTTGAAGATCAGCTGGTGTTGGTCTTCGTAGGTACTCATCGCCGAATAAATATATTATTGCTTCCACAAAATGTTCCACACATAACCGAGTTGTTGTTGCACCGAGTCGGAGGTATTCGTCTACAGCATCAGCCGCAGTACCTTAGGTCAAGACACGGATGGATGCTGTACACTTCTGAAGTGGAGAGAGACTAAGCCTTCCGAAAGCATCTTTCTTTTGCCGAAAGAATTCAACTTCGTTGGAGAGGCGATTGACAATATGCATGAATCATGGCTTGTTTATTGTAAACCGTCGGCGAAATAGATTTTCAGGATATGTTGGAGTGTCACTGAAATAATCATTCCATAAACGTTGATCGCCTTCTACACGATTTCTTTCAATATGAACTTGTTTTTTTCTTCTTTTCCTTTGTTCTTCTTGATCACCATAATCAATGGACAAATTCTCAAATATTTGATCAAAATATTCATCATCTACTCCCTCAAACGTGTTATGAGAAGACGATGCCATGTATGTGTAAAAAGTGTTTTTGATTCTTTTGGGAAGAAAATTTGTGAATAATATTTGTGAGTTGATAACTTTGTGAGAAGGAGTTAATGGAAGTTGGAGATGATGGAGAATTTCTCGATTTTGTTTGGTGAGAGAAGAAGAAGTTGTGATTTTCAATTTGTGATTCTTTATTATATAGAGAATGAGAAGAAAAGTACAAAAGAAAACAAATACATCTTGTGACTTGCATAATAATACAACCAAATTGTCACTTGCATCTCGTGACTTCTTACACACATAATACAAACGAAAGCAAAAAAATTCATGCACACATAGAACCAACTGTAACCACCATCAGCAACCCTATATGACCTTGGTTTTAAAAAGCGCTTGTTTTCGGCACCATGGCGCAAGGAGAAGTCTGGTGATGTCCTCCTCTCCCTCAGCACCTCAAGGAGTGGCAACATACACAAAGCAATCGCTTTCTACGCTTTCTTACTAAACGTCAAGGCTCCTTAAGCGACGCTTTATTGATCTTAAGTCAAACCGAGTTGGTTTGTCAAAATTAAACTGTTAAACCAAGTTCTATTTGTAACACATTTTAGCTTAATATATAAGCTCATTGCAAACCCTAGTTTTGTCTTATATAACATAAACTAAGTTTATAATTTGGGTTCCATGTACTATTGTTCTTCTCTCTACTCACGTGAATTCATGTCTTTGGTATTTGACGTTTCTTCTCTTCTTTCTATTCACTGTAAGTACTTTGTTTTGTATTTTGGTTCTAAACTTCTATTCTATCTATACTTATGTTTTGCACTATATATTTTTTTATTCACACACAAAGCGAGCGCTTTGTGTCGCCATGGCAAACAAGACACTCATCTCATCACCTCGCCATAAGCCATTTAAAACCAAGTTTGTGACTACCTGCCATGTGGCCCTTTGGCTCAAACCAGGACTGTCCACCATGCAGTCACCATAGTCACTTATGCCCATGGCATGACTCAATCTTATTGGGGCCACCTTTCATTTTACCATAATTACATGGCTTCTCCCACATTGTTCACTCAATACTGAAATTCATCATTCCATATCTCCTTAACACATTCATCTTATCAACCATCTCATTATCATTTCATTCATACTCTAGATGCCACTCGTTCTCGGTATCATAAACACATCACACAAAATCAGAATTGGAATGATTTCTTACTTGAACTTAGTCAAATTTACGTTATTTGGAACCCGTATTGTCCAACAGTCCGGTAATTCCTTACTTGGACTTTGATCGCTATATGATCAGTTTATCACACTTGGTCTAAGTCAATATTGTTTTAGTTAACAAGGGATGTCCGATACTTTGAGAAAATTCATCTTCTTATTCATTTTGTTTTGATTACAAGTGTTCCAACACTTCGAAAAATACGGTCCTTTTAGAATTAAACCTCATGGGCTTTAGTTTCTTCAAATAGACTTATTTTGATAGCGGGTCGTTACACTACTCTTATGAAATAAATCCATAATCTCACCTAGCCACTGAGAGACAGAAAACCGCTTTCCAACTCGGATCCATGATCGGAAGCATGGGTAACTCTAGCTGGCGACTCCAGCTCATCTTCCTATTGTAAATCCTCCGATTTGGCCAATAACATTAATGCCTATACAATCTGGCCAATAAGGTTTACTTTCAAGTATAAAACTAACCTTTGCCTCAATGAGTTTCTTTCTATAGTTATCTTATTTTTATAGTTTAATTTATGATATTTCACAATAACACAAAGTCCAACAACTGGATTAGGCTAAATTATAATCCAAAGACAATCTGATTCAATGTTAGGTTTGGTTTTGGAATAACCGATAGAATGAAAATCTCAATTACTATAAAGCTTTTTGTTTTTTTTATCAACCTTTATTTTAGTTTTATTTATTGAATTTTCGGTTATGAAAACTTTACCTAATAATAATATATAAAGTACTAATTTTACGTTAAATGAAATATAAATTATGAGATGAGGATAAGATGGATGTTACATATATACATATAATCCACATATTTTACAAGCCCCGACTGGATAATACCAAAAGGACATATTGTGAAACAGACATATTGTCCCAAGGAGGGGCCTAAGACAGGGTGATCCGGTCTCTCTGTATATTTTTATTCTTTGTACAGAGGCCCTCACTGCGAATGAGGTTGAAACTCTTAACAGGTTTAAAAATCTCTATAGGGAGTCCAGCGATCTCACATTTACTATTTGCTGATGACAGTCTATTTTTTTGCAAAACAAACAAAGAGGAACGTGGGTTGATTTTAAAGATTCTTAAAGATTACGAGAGAGTGCCAGGACAACAAATTAATTTCACTAAATCATCTATACAGTTTGGGCACAAGGTTCTGCCCACTACAAGGGGGAATCTTCAGAATATTCTCGGGATTACTGAGGTTGGTGAATGGGTAATTATCTAGGCATTCCAGAAAGCCTGAGAGGTTCAAAAGTCCAAATATTTGGATTTCTAAATGAAAGAATTAATACTAAAGTTAACACGTGGACGATATGATATTTCACAAAAGGAGAAAAATAAGTTTTACTTAAGTTGGTTGCTTCTGCAATGCCTATGCACGTTATGTCATGTTATCGCTTACCTAAGACGGTAACAAGGAAACTAACATAGCTCATTTTTGGTGGAGTATTGTGGAAATGTAAAAAGTCTTCATTGGTATTCATGGGAAAAAATGTGTTGGGGTAAAGAAGATGGAGGTATAGGTTTTCGTGACTTACAAGATTTTAATACAGCTTTATTGGCTAAACAACTTATGCGCCTAATCGAGAAACCTTATTCTCTTTTTGCTATGGTTTTTAAGGGACAATATTATAGGTAGTCAGATCCAATGGATCCAATTAAATCATACTCACCATTCGATCTGGTTAACAAAGGGCTAATCAAAAGGGTGGGTACATGAAGGTCCATTTCAGTTTGGAAGGACCCATAGATTCCTTCTTAATGCCCGAGTTCAACACTACCAAAATTTCAAAATCAGTTTCATCACCCTTCACTTACTGTGGAGAATCTTATTAATTATGGGGACCATAATTGGAATATGGATCTGTTAAAGGCATATATTCACCTGGATGATGTTAAAAATATTCAGAGTATTCCGGTGAGTCGGTCTTCACAGCCGATTACAAGATGTTGGCACTATCCAATTCCTGGAAAATATTCTGTGAATTCTGGATATAGTATTGAGTGTTTATACCCGGCACGGATCCGCCTCTTGCGGTGTATAGACCTACCATTAAACCTTTGTTTACATTCTCTTGGAAGCTTAAATGTTCTCCAAAACTGAAACATTTTGTTTGGTAAATAATTTTGGGAAGTTTATTGGTAACAAAAATTTTAAGAGCAAGAGGTATACAATGTGATACACAATTAACCTTATGTGGTGCGGAAGAGAAATCAATTAATCATGTACTTTAAGAATGACCACATGCCCTTCAAACTTGGGCTTTGTCTAAAATTCCCCCGAGTTCAGGCAGGTTTCCAACATCCTCTATATTTTTCTAATATGGATTATCTTTCTGGTTTGTGCTGAAAAAGGGATTATATTTTTTGGGGACTTCGGAGGGAGGTTGATTTTAATTACTTTATCTGGATACTAGGAAATATATGAAAAAATAGGAATGCAAAATTTTATTGGAATACAAGTGGAAATCCACATGAGATTCTACGTGTTGTAGAAGTAGAGGCTACTTTAAGGGCTGAGACGTAAACCGTTGATTTGAGGATCTCATCAGAGGTTTCCTTTGCGGAGTAGGCCCCTCACGATAACACGGTACGCTGGTGCTACATAGATGGATCATGGAAGGAACATGATAAATTTACGAGTCAAGGATGATTTTCTTGGGGAATCATGCAGCAAGATTATGGGGTCAATGACTATTCGACAAAGCCCATCACTTTTACATGCTTAATCTGAAGCTTTGGTTTGGGCTATGAAATGTATGAAGATCATGTAGTTAACGGAGGTGTTGTTTGCAACTAACTGTTCTCAACTAGTAAAGATAATGTCTACACCGATGTTATGGTTAGCTTACGAAATTTTATAGGAAATACAACGATGTAAAAGCGCGAACACAATGTCAGATAAATTTACATTAGGTGCTCGGAATTCTTCTTCAGTTGTGTACTATGTTGGCACTGCGACTCTAGTTTGGGTTACCGAATTTGATTTGAGGCTAGTATAGAATTTTTTTTCTTTTCTTTGTTGTAAAAAAAAAACTCGGGATAATGCCAGTGAGTTTTAAAATGGTCTCCTTTATATAAGCAACTGTGAATCTTGCGAGTTCTATCGCAGCCAACTATACTTTATTTTTAAACAGAAATGGAAACATTACTGAATTCATGCGGGAAAGAAAAAGATAATTAGTCAGAAATAATCTTGTCGATAATTCAACTAATAAAGTACCAAAGAAAATTTAAAGATTAGATAATATATTTTGTGTGTCCGAAAAGATTATAAAGTTCGGCTTAGAATATCAAAACACTATCTAGAATTACAAATATTATATTTTTACGTAGAAGCTGAAAAAGAAGTAAATTACAAATCTCTTAACTTTACCAAGCAGTGGTACCCTTGTTTTAATAGGAAGGGTTTGAGCAAAGCGTAATTTGTTAGTTTAGTTGAAATTCTACCAAAAACTAAGTTGTTGATGTTTGGTTAGATGAAAATGTAGCTATGTCTTACATTTCATTAGAAAATCTTAGGCCGGACTAGTCGTCTTGCAACTTATGTTATTTTGTCATTTCTCCACGTCTAATTCTTTGTTACTATCAAAGTTTTCATTAATCTAATTGTAGTGTCAAAGTAACGTCTTTTAAAATACATGATATTTATGAGTAATTTTGGCCAAATCAAAAAAACTATCTGTCGAATTATGTCCAAATGGCTTCAGAGATCAACAAACCAACAATTGCAACTAAAAAGTAAAAAGAAAAAGAAAAATTACTAAAAAGAAACTTCTTTTGAAAATTAAATTGGGCTTATTAATAATAAATGAAGCATGTATTTCTTTTTGTGGAAATTCAAGCCCAGCCAAAAATTGGACCAAGAAAGCGAGATTAGAGTTGAATCAACCAAAATATAGACAAGTCGAGAAGTTTGCAGCGACTGAATACCATTAAAGTCTTCAACTGTAGAAAATGTGAACCAAAAAAAAGAATTACGTTTTTGACTTCCTAATTTCCACGTAAATACCAAACCGATTAGTTTCGATGTGTTTCCTTGATAAAGACCCGGTAAGATTTTTTTAAGACACAATTGAAAAAACAAATCGTTCTTACGATTGTTATGACTACAAAAATTAGACAACTTAGCGTTGACAAAAAAAAAGACAACTTAGCATTTGTAATTTAGCGTGGACAAGTCAGAGTATATCTCGATTTCATAATAACTTGTTTGATTCGATATCTTTTTATCTGCTTTCAATTTGGAAAAAATTTATAGAACAAAGTACAAAATATTTGATTTCCAAAACAATTTATATAAAAGAAAAAAACAGAATCACCAGACTCTTGATTTTGACTTCGGCCTATTTACAAATAGCAAATTTGATGATAGGTTTAAGAGAATCTTGTGTACTGGAAGTTGGAACTCGGCAAATATGTATAACAAAGTTTTATAAATAACTAGTGGTTTAATCGCGTTGTGCGCGAAATATGATCTAGTTGTTATTTGAGTTAAGCTCGTTGTTTTGTTGTTTGTTGACCCATAAGTTCACAAAAAAAAAGTATTGTTGTTTGTTTATTGGGATGTCTTTTAGAACTAATGATTGAGTGTATTTTTGGCAGTTCGTAAAATTTTGTCCGCAAAAAGTGATTGGCAAAAACGATTACTGGGATAAGGATTTAATGTGTTGTCAGTGTGATTGTATGATCGAGAAGGTGATTTATTTTATAGAATAATGATTAAATTAATATGAGCACATTAAGGGAAGTCGGTTTTGTTGAGATAAGATATAGATCGAGATAGAGAACTATTGGTCGGCTTGACCTAACTACTTATTTGGCCAGTAGAACCTTGCAAGGAAATATATTTTCAAAGATTTCTTGATTATATTATTGTATTTCATGAATATCTGATATTTTAGATTTATGCACTAAAAATTGATATGCACTATTATTATGTGCATATCCGATGAAGATATTCACTGTTTTAGGTCTAATAGTGATCTTCTTTGGTGGCGGTAGCATAATATTTTCCAAGCACCTCCACACTTTAAGGTATTTATAGAAAGATAAGTTACATTTCCACAGTTCATATGGAGTTTTGCTAATTACTTTGTTTGAAATTTTGTTGAGGATATAATTAGTGGTAAACAACGCTTCTCCCCATGTGTTCTGAGGTAACCCGGATTTCTGCAACATTGCATTAATCATCTCTTTTACAATTCGATTTTTGCGTTCAACAACTCTATTAGATTCTGGTGAAAATGGAGTTGTAGTTTGATGGATTATTCTATGTTCTTTCTAAAATGCATTAAATGGACCATCATAGTCGCCTCCTCTGTCGCTTCTAAGTATCTTAATAGTTTTTAGAACTGATTTTTGACTTCGAGTTTATTTGACCTCGAGTTTAAATTCTTTGAATTTTATCAAGATTTTCAACTTTGCTATGTAATAAATATACATAACAATATTATGTGCAATCATCTATATAAGTCACAAGGTACTTTTTCACACCTCTAGTTTATATGTATTTTAAATCACATAAATCGGTGTGAACTAAATCTAGAGATTTGTTAGTTCTTTTAAGATGAGGTGAAGGCGTTTTTGTGAACTTAGCATGTACGCATACTTCACATTTTTGTTTACTTGTTTTACATTTTGGGATTAGATTTAGATTATTAATCTTTCTATCGATTTATAGTTTACATGGCCTAATATTTCACGCCATATAGTAAAAGACTCAACCAAATACGCAACTAGCTCTTTTTTATTCATTGCAACTTTTAGAGCTACAATTTTCGGAGTGACAGTCATTACATTCATTTTGGTCAGTCCATCCTTAACATACCCTTTCCCAAATACATCATATTCTTCATAATCACGAGCTTGTCCGCCTTAAGGATTGTGGCGAATCCATTCTTGCTGAGCAAAGTTCCTAAGAACAGGTTCTTCCTCATGTCAGGCACATGCTTCACATTCTTCGCAATGACTTCACCTCCAGATGTCATCTTCAGAACCACCTTATTGTGGCTTTTAATCTTGGAGACTTCAATGTTCCCCGTGAACAGCTTCTCCAGAGTCTTACTTTTCTGATAGTTACTGAACATCGCCCTATCGGTGCAAATGTGGGTGGTGGCACCTGTATCATACCACCATTCCATTGGGTTGTTGCTTTCAACCATGTTGACCTTAGGCACCACCGCAATGAGATCCTCCTCAGAGATATGCGTTTGAAGCTTCTCATCTCTGATCTTGCTGTGACACTTAGCAGTCACGTGACCAACTTTGTGAAGTGACATTTTCCTTTGATTTTTCCATAGTCGCATTGATTTGAATGCTTTTCTTCTTGAAATTTGTTTCAGAAGCCTTCAGGATTACAACTGTTTTCGAAAGCTTGGCAAGAGAGTGGGCGTGTGTCTTTTCCTTCGCCTTTGTGCTCAGCCTTCTAAAACTATGCTCTTTAGCATTGACCTTGTCAATAATTCTGTTTCTAAATTCCATAAAAAGCCTCATGATGAGCCCCTCGAGATTCATCTTCTTCTTTTTTGCTTCAGATAATTCTTGAAATCTGCATAGCTTGGAGAAAGCTATTGAATGTAGCTGAGAGTGGTGAATGTCTCGCAGATAGACATTCTTTCAGCAGCGATTTCATGGCAAATGAGCTGGAACACTACAACCTGATCCATGTTGGGTTTTGAATCCACCATTTTGAAGTCATGAAATTTTGCAACCACATACTTTTGGCAGCCAACATCCTCACCTTTGTACTTCTTGTCCAGTGATCTTCATAGCGTTTTCGCCATGAAAATCTCTTAGTAGACTCGATACAATGAGCCAATGAGGCGGCCCAAAATGTATCCTTTGCAGATGAAGTCAGAATACACCCATATGTCAACACTCGTGAGGGTATGCACATCATCAATCCCGTAAAGGACTAGGGGCTTGTCCTTTTGATGAATTTATCCAGCTTCATTGTTGTCAGGAAGAACATCATCTTCTTATGCCACATTTTGAAGATTTTGCCACCAAACTTTTATGGCATTAATCCATGAGTAAACAAGCTAGGTACATTGGGGGGGAGTTGGAACTGCAACCGGAGCACTTGTGGTTCATTGAACAGAATTCGTTTGATAGAGACCAGCAACGAACAGGCTCCGGCACATGGTTTCATCAACAGTGGAAGGGTAGGTTTCATTGTTGTAGCGGCTACTGCCGTTGCATCATTTTGAGCAACGTTGAGTTGATTTTTCCTATCAATGGGGGTGTTGTTAAGATACATCATTTTTCTATTGAGAAAACGTACACGCGGATTAGAATTCTAATCAACAAATAATATATTATTTTAAATAAAATAATAGTCTAAAATCGATTGTCATTTGTTGTTTTTAGTAGATCGCTAAAGCGTCACAAACCACCAAATCATATCTATATAAGTCTATTTTTTTTTGCAAACTCACTTTAAAGCGTTCGCAGAAACCGTTTGTGTAGACTTTTTGATTGTTTCACAAACTCGCTTTAGAAAGCGTTCGTGGAAATGAATCGTTTTTATTACATTGTAATATCATGTATAGAAACATGAAAAGTTTTGCGTAAGTGCCTAAGCATATCACAAACTTGTTTCATAGTAAAACCAAACCGTTTTATAAATGCTCGAAGAAATCGTTTAAAAAGTTGTAATGAATCATTCCAAATAAAGCTTATATGTAATAAAAGCGATTAAGAGTTAAGACTGTTGAAGCCGGAAAACCTAATCGACATAGACGATATAAATGAACACAATGTTACAGAAATATACGATTGAAAAGACAAAACGAAAAAACGATAAGAAAATGTTTTCAAAAATAGACTATGGATTCAAAACGAATCTCTTTCCTTAACTCTCAATATTCGCTCCGTAGTGAGACGGACTTTTGTGAAATAAAGACCCAGGATACAACCATGATAGACGATTCAAGCTTTAGTCGTGAACGTCCCTACAAACTAATAATCTATGAAACACTCTCTAAAACTTACGCTGGGAGGTTTTGTTGGTTTGGTTTGATGTGAAAAGTGTCAAATGAGACAAAAGAAGACGAGTTTTTGAAGAGTAGAAAGAGATTTGATTTTCTTAATGGTTGCTCCACGTTAGCGAAAATCTCTAGAAAATCTTGGAAATGGAGTTAAGAAAATTTCTCCGCAAGCTCTCTCCTCTGTTGACTCGTTATGAACTATTTCGAACAGATAAACTTCGTGTCGTTTTTAGACGGACTACGCGTCGTTTACACTTGAACGTCAAGTTGTTTTTTGATACAAATAGACAAAAATGTTGAGCTTAACTTGGTCCAAAATAAACTTTATTGGGCATGTGGCCCTTCACCAAGCCCACGCTAAGCCGGACTGCGGCAGCGGCGCTCGCGTGGAGCCAAACCATCTCTCTCAAAACAAGCTTAAGTATGACAACATATATATGTTAGTTAAAACCTCCTCTTGTCGATGTGGGACAAACAAGAACCATAACTATATTTGTTTTTGGGCTTTGTACTATTAGTCCATGTCATATTTTTTTCACGTTTCAATAAAAGCCATGGCCTTTATATTGTTGATCCAACAGATAGCACGGACATCACCGCAACTGAACTATTGCATCCACATTCAAGGATAAGCATTACATAACAAAACACATGAACTTCACCACCAAATGCAGAGCAATTAACCACAAAATATCAAAGAAAGAAAATTCGAGCTTGAAACGTGATGTAGCTTTTTGTATGTACTCTCAAATTAATCCTATGAGCTATTTTTACTTTCTCAAATAAGAGACTTAATATAGTACTTAGGGATCAAATCCACATTGATTATAGGATTGCACAATAGACTTAATGTTTTTGAATTAAAGCTAGACAGTACATGTTAATTAGCAAGCAGTATTTTAAGATTGATTTGATTTGTAAAGACTTATGGGAAATATTAGACTTAGGAGAAACTCTCAGGTAAGCTACAATATGTAGACTTAATAGATTTCTAGGGGTTTGATGAAGTGCAGTTCTCGAACTCAAACTCTATGGTTTAGGAGATCATTCTCTTGAATTTCAACTCAATATCGATTGATTGCCACTGCGTGGTGTCGATCGAGGCTGCTACTAAACGATTACAATTTCGTGGTTTGATGTGTTCTCTAAAATTCTAATTCAACTCTCATTTGTTTCCAGTTGTTTAGATCATTTAAGTTACGTCTCAGGGTTATAGCCAGGCTCTCGCTTGCGCTATTAAATCCTATAATCTAGGGTTGACGTGATCAAGTTCAATTCAGCATTAAGAACAACTTAAACAAAGAACTAAATGATTACCCTAACAATTCTATGTGATCAACAAGTCATTACTACACTCGAAGAACCCTAAATCTAACAACGAACTACTCAGACATGATTATGAGAAACATAATACATAACTGAATGAATTGCATATAATAATAAGATAAGAGATAAAGGGAATTCAAGATCTTCTCTTTAAAGGTGTTCAGATCTCTCTCCCCAATCATAAGCTCTTCTCTTCTAACAAGTAAAGCATAGCTGTCAACAAAGGCTTAACAAAACATAAAATAGGTCAGAAACACGTCCAAGGGTATTTTGGTAATTTTTGGAGGTTTTTGAGCTTCGGTTGGTCTTGAAACAATTCGGGACTGTCTTCTGGGATCATCTTCGATCGACACTAAGGCTGTGTTGTTGATCAACAGTCCTTCAACTTCTCGACATCTTCCTCTCTCGAGGCATACAAACCACTCTTCAGTAAAATGGGTATAACTTTAGATCTAATCGTTAGATGGATCTCAAACCATTGGTATTGGAAATCTAACTCAAATATCTATTCTGTGTCAACATATCAGATCAATCATACAATGGGAAGTTCTCCATCCATAGCTAAACATCTGACGTATCTACGCAGTTTTGTACCTCAAAAGCTCCAGAATCACCAAAGTTCTCCAAAACGTACATGAACCTAAAATACTCTAAAAGAATACCAATTTCATATAAAAGACTCTAAAATCATATATATATCATTGATGGAAACAGGTAGAAACCATGACATATCAACTCCCCCAGATTTAACCTTTTGCTTGTCCTCAAGCAAAACAAAGGCAGCATGTGAAAGAGGTTTGAAAAGCGAAGACTCACATAATGTATAAGTATAACTATCACCCCTACTATATCTCAACCACATCAAATAATGCTAATCAAAAAGAATCTTTATATATCCTATCATATTATAGTAACCAAATTCATTCTACCAGCAACTCAACAAATGTTAATTTGACTCACCCCTCTACTGATCTCATTTCCTTGCATAAAAATAAAGTGCAAGCTTTACCTTAGGAGTATCGAGCAAAGGACACATGGACTCAACTCCTGCAAAATCTGCATACATATGTATAAAGTCTTTCTTGATCTCTTTCTTCCATCTTCTCTCTCTGAATATTTTTAGATCTCAAACTCAATGGATAATTATTTCTGATACATTCCATCTTACCATCTTATTTTTGATTTTTTCATCTTTTAAAAAAAAATATATATATTATTTTATTTTTTTGGACAAAGTTGTAGGTGAATAATGGGGTCATCGGTAACGTGCATACCCCTCGCTTCCAATAATGTGTGATCATTCCTTTGAATTAGAATAGTGGGGTCATCAGTAATGTACTTACCCCTCTGCATCTCTAAGGATATCATCTCAATCTTTTCTTTTATAGATCCTGAAGAGAGAGAGAGAGAGAGAGAGAGAGAGAGAGAAGGGAAATCATAAATACACAGATTAGTGTCTTACAAACTTGCAGAAGGAATCCGATCCGATTTATTCCAAGCCCCAAAGCAAGAAAATAGTCAGTATTAGATTGGAAATCAGCTTTGGTTCCTTCAAACTTTCTTAGTAAGTGTGATCTAATGGCAGGATGATCCACTTTGGCATCTCTAGTAATCTCTGCAATCAAAATATCTAAGAATGGTGCTATAGTGTGGTTAGTCAATAAATAAGTTATGATCATAATCCCCTTCTTGACTCAATAAAAACTATTTGAAAAACTTAATAAATAAAAGCTCAAAATAGATAAAAGAATCAACGAACCTCCCCCAAACTTAAATAACACTGTCCCCAGTGTCATCCCATCCGGTCGGTTAAGGGAAAACTAAATCATAAGTAAAAGGTAGAGAGAAAGTCGAGGTTACCAAGCTCTATGAAGAGTGTCGACCGATGGTGGTTAATGAATATCGACCGACGATGATTGATCCTCATCGTCGACCGATGGCGAATGCTTGCTGTCGACCGATGGTGCTTCCCGAACTTAATTTATTCTATTTTTTATGAAATAGAAGAAATCAAAAAAATAGTAATAAATAGGCATAGAACAAAATTAAAAATTACCTAACAATGGGTTGCCTCTCATTAATCTCTTGTTTAAGGTTGTTAGCTTGACAGCAAGGGTTTGTCGGTCAGGATTTTGCAGCTCTAGACGCATGGTCTGAGGCGTGTGATTTCTGCTTTGGCACAGTAATGTTTTACTCTCTGCTTATTCACTGTGAAGTCCTCGCCTTTTGAATTAATCAGGACAATCGCTCCATGAGGTGTGACTTCTTTCACGGTGAAGGGTCCTAACCAACGAGAATGCAATTTTCCAGGAAATAATGACAACCGAGATTTGTACAAGAGTACTTAATCGTTAGGTACAAAATGCCTAGAAATTATTTTCTTGTCGTGATAGGCTTTAGTTCTCTCTTTTTACAATTTCGAGTTCTCGTAGGCGTGATACCTGATCTCGTCCAGTTCATTCAATTGGATTAATCTCCTTTCTGCAGCGGGTTTAGCGTCAAAATTTGTTGTTTTGATGACCCATTCTGCTTTGTGTGCTGCTCAACTGGGAGATGGCATGCTTTCTCTTAGAGTAAGTGGAATGGGGTGGTTCCTAACGTTGTTTTAAACAGGGTTCATTAAGCCCAAAGTTCACCATCCAAATTTAGAGACCAATCTTTTCGGGTTGATCCGACCGTATTTTCTAAGATTTCTTTGATTTTACGGTTGGATACTTCTTCTTCTCCACAAGCACGAGGATGATAGGGTGTTGCTACTCGATGGTGAACTCCATGTTTCTTGAGTAGTTATTTGAACACTTTTTCAATAAAGTGGGTACCGCCGTCATTTATTACGATTCGTGAAACTCAAAATCTAGGGAAAATAATATTCTTGAAGAGTTTAACTACTACAACAGCGTAATTTTTCAGAGTTGATATTGCTTCAATCCATTTAGATGCATAGTCTACAGCGGCTAATATGTATTTATTCCCTTGCAAAGAAGTAATAGGGCTCATAAAGTCGATACCCCAACAATCAAACACTTCAACTTCAAGTATGAAATTTTGTTCCATTTCGTGTCTCTTACTGATTTTCCTCCCCTATGGCATGGATCACACTGTGCTATGTAGGCTTGAACATCTCAAAACATAGTTGGCCACCAAAACCATGCTTGTAGAATCTTTGACACTGTCTTAAAACTGGCGAATGCCCAACATAATCGGATCCATGACAATGATACAAGATATATGGGGCCTGGCTTTCGGCAACACATCGTTTGCATATGCCGTCAGAACAGTGTTTGTAAAGGTAGGGTTCATCATAATGATATGTCTGAATTTCTCTCATAATTTTTTTTTTTTGTGATATCGTTTAAAGAGTTCTGGTTCTACGTCAGCAGCAAGATAGTTCACTATATCTGCATACCAGAGTCTAATAGTGGTGTCTGACGCACACACCCGCTGACTTAATCTTCTACCTCTGGGAGAATCACTATTAGAAATCGAAGGGTTACATCTAACATTTATGTCGAGTGGAATGAGAACGTCGGTCGACAGCTTAGGGGTACCATCGATCGATGTCCTTTGCAAGTCATCGATCGATTCTTCCTCATGTGTCGAGCGCACATTACCAATAAAAATTGGTTCTAATTGGTAGACGTTCTCTGTAGGTAGGAAATCATCGATAGGAATGTCATCTTCGACTCTTATTCGGGATAAATGATTTGTGACTCCATTTTCTACTCCTTTCTTGTCCTTGACTTTTATGTCAAATTCTTATAATAGAAGAATCCATCTTAAATATCTAGGTTTCGCATCTTTTTTGTTCATTAAGTACTTGAAGGCAGCGTGGTCAGTGTGAACAATTACTTTTGAACCGACTAGATAGGAGCAAAAAAATTCGAAAGCGAACACTATAGCTAATAATTCCTTTTCTGTTGTCACATAATCGCGTTGTGCATCATCGAAGGTCCTACTAGCGTAGTATATAGCGTGCAGCTTTCTATTCTTTTTTCTGCTGAAGTACTGCGCCTACAGCAAAATCGCTGGTGTCAAACATTATTTCAAAAGGTAGAGTCCAATCTGGTGATTGCACAATTGGAGCAGAAACGAGGGCTGATTGGATTTCTTTCAAAACTTTGAGACATTCAGATGTGAAACCGAATTTCATTTATTTACATAGGAGTGTTGTGAGAGGTCTAGCAATCTTGCTAAATTCTTTTATGAATCCTCTATACAATCAAGTATGTCCTAAGAAGCTTATAACGTCCTTCACATTCGTGGGTGGCGGCAGGCCCGTCATTACTTCGATTTTGGCTCTGTCCACTTCAATGCCAGCTGCCGAGACTTTTTGTGTCCAAAACAATTCCATTGTTAACCATGAAGTAGCACTTTTCCCAATTCAGGACTAGATTCTTTTCTTCACATCTAGATAACACCTTGCATAGGTTGTTGAGGCATGATTAAAAATCTGATCCGTACAACGAGAAATCGTCCATGAAAACTTCCATGAAATATTTGATCATATCTGTGAATATGGACATCATACATCTCTGGAATGTAGCGGATGCGTTACAAAGTCCAAAAGGCATCCTACAGTATGCGAATGTACCATATGGACACGTGAAGGTGGTCTTTTCTTGATCATCAGGAAGGATGGGGATATCGAAAAATCCTGAATATCCATCAAGTAAGCAATAGTATTTTTGACTTGCAAGTCTTTCTAACATCTAATCTATAAAGGGTAGAGGGAAGTGATCCTTTCTTGTGACAGCGTTAAGCTTTTTGTAATCTATACACATTATGTGTCCAGTAACAGTTTTCATCAAAATTAATTAATCTTTGTCATTCTTCACAACCGTTACTCCGCCTTTCTTGGGACGACGTGCACCAGACTGATCCAATTACAATTACTATATGAGATCGGGTATATAATCCCTGCTTCCAGGAGTTTCATGATTTCTTTCTTTACTACTTCTTTTAGGTTTGGATTCAGTCTCCTTTGATGTTCAATAGATGACTTTGATTTGTCTTCCAGATGTATCCTATGCATACATAAATCGGGGGAAATTCCTAAAATATCATCTAAAGAATATCCGATAGCCTTGTGATGTTTACGCAACTTGTTAAGCATAAGTGCTTGCTCTCCGCTATTCAGGTTCGTGTTGATGATGACAGGATAGTATCTTTCATAAATAAAGACATATTTAAGTCTAGCTAGGAGCGGTTTAAGCTCAATCTTGGGTGATTTCTCCTTACTCTAGTCTCCGGTCACTGAAGGCTGTCAATTGACGGTGGTCAATAAATCAATTTGTTTAATGTAGACATGCATTAATTCTTTGACGGCATCCATCAATCTCGCATATTCCTCAGCTCGATCATCCAATGCAAAGATTTTGCTTTCTCGAGATGTGATTGCTCTACCCAAAGGATCATTAGAACACATATCTGTAAGAGACTCTTCAGCTAATTTAGAAAGGTGATCTATATAGTAGGCTTGAACATCGATCAAAGGTTTATTGACGATCTTTTCCATGTCAAAAACCATCAATATATTATCGAGATTGAGATATATGCGTCCTCCTTTCACATCAATGATCGCTCTGGCTGTAGCCAGGAATGATCTTCCTAAAATTAGAGGATTTGGGTTCTTGCTCATATCTTAGCACTACAAAGTCTGTAGGTATAAGACAACCATTAGTGCGAATGGGCACATCTTCAAGTACACCTTCTGGAATCCTAGTAGATCTATCAGCTAAAACGAGAGTGATATCAGTAGTATACCAAAATTTAGTTAGCCCGAGGGCGATTGCAAACGAGTAAGGCATCAAGTTTACACTAGAGCCTAAAATCACAGAGTGATCTTTGGAATCTCTCATTGTGGATGGTGCAATCTAGAACAAAACTACTGGGATCAGGAAATTTAACTACGGTTTCTCCATAAATAATCACGCTCACTTCCTCGGATACCATCATTGTGATGTGCTCGGTTTCACTGAATCCTCAGGACACTGCGTCTTTCACATATTTCTTGATTGCAGATGAAACCTTTAAGGCATCGCTAAGTGGCATCTCGATGACCACTTTGTCAAAAGCTTTCTTGCATATTGCTCGATCGAACTCTTTTTCGCTTTCGCATTACTCCATGAAAAGGGGTTCTCGCTTGGTAGACCCTAGTCTTAACTGGTTTGGTTGAATTTGGGTCGGGGCCTGGGCGTCAATCGATTATGGGTCCAGAGTATCAATCGATGTTCTCGCGAACTCCCAATTATGTTTCTTTATCTCTTACATTAGTTGGCAATTCTTTAAGTCACCAGCTTGGTCTAATTCTTCAGTTTTGAGAAGAATAGTTGGACCATGCTCGTCAATGTCAAGCGGTATGGGGTGCGATTCTTTTTCCATCTTGCGTGATTTCTGCAAACTCAACAATGGTGATGCTCTCTTTCGTGCTGGGAATAAGTTATTTTCCGCTTCTCCACATTATGACACTGACTTGACTCCTAGGGTTTATGTCTGTTCTCCCAGGTAAGAATCCTTCTTCTCTCTTGATAGACAATGCGTTATTCGCAACTTGGTTGTCGATCCTCTTAATTTTATCACTCAGAGTTTTGAATTTCTCCGTCATTTCTGAGTATATTAAATCTAATTTTTCGTCGAGGATTCATTTTCGATTTTGTGTCCAGTTTTCGCACCTTCATAGCTGCATCATAGCCTCTAGTGAAACTACCTTCTTTAGGTCGGAATCGCTGAACCAAGAAGTTGGATTCGTCCATAGACTCTACTTGCTTTCACTGTTCATGCAAGTAGTCATTGTTCATGTTACTCGATCGAGAATGATTATGTCCTACCATTAAATTTTTAATTGACGCTAAGGTTTCTTTTAACTCTGATATCTGATCTTTATTCGAGTTATCCGCCTTCTTCCTCCTTTCAGGATCGGTCTTATCGGCACTAGTGTTGGATTATATATTTTCAATGAGTCTTGTAGCTTCTTCAGGGCTCTTGATTTTGAAATTCCCTTATCTCGCAGAGTCCAAAGCCGCTTGGTATGTCTAATCGAGGCCTCTGAAGAAAATATTAAGTAGCTGGATCTTAGAAAAATTGTGTGTGCAGTCTCGCTGGTGAGCTATGAATTTTTCCCATGAAGCCTTAAAAGCCTCAGAAAGACCCTGAGAGAATGTATAGATTATATTTCTCATCTCTTCAAACCTTGCACTATCAAGGAATTCAGTTAGAAATGCACTTTTGATATCATTCTAGGAAGAGAGATCCTGGTGATAGGCTTTTCAGCCAATAAACCGCATCTCCAGAAAGAGAATGTTGGAACAGCTTGCAGAAAAGGTAGTCTTCAGAGACTCCATCCACCTTGATCCTAGACACAAAATATTCGAGTGTTTCAAGATTGTCTATGAGATTTTCATGAGAGAGACCATGAAAAGGGTGCTGGCCCACTAAGGAAAAGTATTTGGGTTTCATCTGAAAGTCTTCTCTCTGAATTGCTGGTGGACGGATCGCAGACCTGTTAGTGTAGAACTAATCATGCATGTTGTAGTCTCCAAGTGTTCTCTGACGCCCAATACCATCATTCAAGATCACAACTATTCCTATAGGGGTTGCAGCCTCTGGTCTATCAATTAATCGGCTTACGACATTGTGTGCTCGAGGGTCTTGATCTCATAAAACTACTTTATTATAATTTAAATTAGTGTATCCGAACTTACCTGCTTCCGGCTGATCGGTATCGATCGATGATGGTGGAAGAATGTTGCATGATGTAGATGGACAAACGTCAATCGATCATGGATGAGATACGTCGATCAATTCTTGTTGTCCGGAATCCATATTCTCTCCAAAAAGTACATGTGTCATTAGGAACAAGGAAAATATAAGTTAGCAAACAGTAAAGTAAAAATATAGATAATATTCTAACCTAAATCTAATAGTAATAAGAAAGAGTCCCCGGCAATGGTGCCAAATTTGATGTAGCTTTTTATGTGACTCTCAAATTAACCTTATGAGCTACTCTTACTCTCTCAAGTAAGAGGCTCAGTGTAGTACTTAGGGATCAAAATCCACAGGGACTATAGGATTGCACAATAGATTTATTGTTTTCCAATTAAAGCTAGACAGTATATGTTTATTAGGAAGCAATGATTTCAGGATTGATTTTGTTTGCAAACACTTATGGGAAATATTAGTCTTAGGGGAAACTCTTAGGTAAGCTAGACTATGTGGACTTAATAGATTGCTAGGGGTTTACTGAAGTACGGTTTTCAAACTCAAACTCTAAGGTTTAGGAGATCACTCACGTGAATCTCAATTCAGTGTCGATCGATGGCCACTGCGTGGTGTCGATCGACGCTGCTACTTAATGGTTACAATTTTGTCGTTTGATGTGTTCTCTAAACTTCTAATTCAACTCTCGTTTTTTACTAGTTGTTCAGATCATTTAGGTTACGTTTTACGGTTATAGTCAGGCTCTCACTTGCGCTATTAATATCCTATAATCTAGGGTTGAATTGATCAAGTTCAACTCAGCATTAAGAACAACACAAACAAAGAACTAAATGATTACCCTAACAATTCTATGTGATCAACAAGCCATTACTACACTCAAACAACCCTAAATCTAACAGTGAACTACTCAAACATGATTATGAGAAACATAATAAATAATTGAATGAATTTCATATAATAATAAGATAAGAGATAAAGGGAGTTCAAGATTTTCTCTGTAAAGGTGTTCAGATCTCACTCTCCAATCCTAAGCTTTTCTCTTCTAACAAGTAAAACATAGCCATCAACAATTGCTTAACAAAACATAAATAGGTAAAAACTATGACATATCAAAACACAAAGAAGATCGTCACACAACAAAAAAGGAACCATCACCAAAGTCAAACAAGAAGGCGACCATAGCCAGGAAATCAAAAGATCGTTGCATGAAAATCCCAATACGCTTAAAGCAAAACGGACACCGTCAAATCTGACGAACAAAATCAAATCTGAAACTGAAAATTTAATTTTAACCCAAAAGACTGCACATATATATGAACGAGCAATCAAAACAAAGGAATCCAGACTGACGCTGTGGCTATGAAAGCTCACATGCGTTGGCTGGAGAAGCAAAAAGCAAAAATTTAGAGAGAAGAGGGAGCAAAATTGAAGAGAGAGAGAGAGAGAGAACCTACTACTTATTTAGGTTTCGAATGGTGATTGACCGCACTACACCGCACAGCACCGCAGTGAATAGTTACAAAAATCTCTACATATATCTATGTATCTATGCGTTTTTGTTACTATTTGAACCGCATTGTAGTTGTTTCCCAGTTGTCTCGTATCTTACCATTCAGTCTCTTACCCTAAGATATCAATAAAACATAGTTTTATTATAAAAATAACAAACAAGAAAACAGTGATCAAAATAGTATTTTATCAAAAGATATAAAAACACATATATGATATATCTATAGGGTTAAACGATAAAGTCTATTTTTGTGAGAATTGCCCAAAAGTCTGTGGTTTCACAAATCGAATGTATGGTTTTAATAAGAACTTGCTCTCTTATTAATCTCTTGAGAAAATCACTCAAAACTCAAGAATTCTCAAAACAATAAAACTCTCAAGTGTTGCAACATCTCTGCAACTACTTATGTAGGAGTATATAATCCTTATCCTAATAGTATTAACTTTTTTATTAAGATATATCCTAATCTTTTAAAATAACTAAAACAAGATAATGATTAGGATAGCTTGCTCTGCAAGTTATTTCAAGCTTACTTCCAACATTCTCCCTCTTAAGCTTGAAACACCCAAATCTTCAACGCCAATTAACGTTCGCATTTCCTTGTATCGAAGTTTGCTGAGTCCTTTGGTTAGTATATCTGCTCTCTGTTCATTGCCCGGTATGTGCTGCACCCCAATCAGATTGTTATCGACACATTCACGGATAAAGTGGTAACGTCGATGTATATGCTTGCTTCTCCCATGAAACACCGGATTCTTTGTTAAGGCTATCGCAGATTTGTTGTCGATGAAAACTACTACTCTCTCACACTGTTTTTCCCATAACTTCACTGAGCAAGTCTTGAAGCCAAATAGCTTGTTTTGCTGCTTCAGTCGCTGCCATAAATTCCGCTTCACAAGATGAAAGGGCAACAGTTTCTTGTTTCTGAGAACACCAGGTAATAGGTGAATTTAAAGATAGAAAACATGTCCTGTGGTACTATGACCGTCATCTTCATCCACATTATGACTTGCATCACTAAATCCTATCAGCTTTACTTCTGATGCTCGTCCAAACTTCAACCCGTGGCTAAGCGATCCCTTCAGGTAACGTAAGATTTGTTTCATGGCTGCATTATGCGAGGTTTTGGGATCTTGCATATACCTACTCATGAGACCAACCGCAAATGAGAGATCCGGTCGTGTGTGTAATAGGTACCGAAGGCAGCCGACAACTCGTCTATATTCCTTCTCATCTACACTTGTCTCGCTTTGTGCCTTGGATAGTTTCAAACTTGGGTCAACGGGTATATGAACTGCATTGCAGTCTCCCATGCCGGTCTCTTCCAAGATCCTTTTTGCATACCTTTCTTGTCTTAATGTTATCCCATCTTCACGCTGATCGACCTCGATACCTAAGTAATAAGTCAGCTTGCCCAAGTCACTCATCTCGAATTTGCTGGACATTCTCTTCTTGAACTCGATGATCAACTCAAGACTCGTCCCAGTTATTAAGAGGTCGTCAACATAAACTGCAACAAGTAAGAGATGATCCATGTCTTGACATCGATATAGTGCAGGTTCTTTAGAGCATTTATGAAACTTTAAATCACTTAATACTTTATTCAGTTTCTCATTCCATGCTCTTGGGGCTTGACGCAATCCGTAAAGAGCCTTTCTTAGTTTGTACACTTTGTTTTCTTCTCCTTTAACTTCAAACCCTTCCGGCTGTAAAACGTATACTTCTTCTTTCAAATCTCCGTGTAGGAATGCCGTTTTGACGTCTAGGTGGTGCACTTGCCAACCTTTTGATGCCGCAAGTGCTAACAAGAACCGAACAGTCTCGATACGAGCCACGGGAGCAAATACTTCATCAAAGTCAATACCATGTCTTTGTATATATCCCTTCGCTACCAACCTTGCCTTATACTTGTTAATACTTCCATCGGAGTTTCGTTTGATTTTAAAAATCCATTTAAGGCCAATTGCCTTTGCTCCTACCGGAAGTATTACAAGATCCCAAGTTTTGTTTTGGACTATTGACTTGATTTCTTCTTCACATGCATCTCTCCATACTTTCTTTTCTTTTGCTTCATTATAACTCCAGGGTTCATCGTTTATATTTAGTAGTAGTTTCTCTCCTTCCAACTCTGCCAGCATGATATAATCTTCCAAATAACCCGGTTGCTTTCTTTCCCTCTGAGAACGTCTTAATACGGGTTCCTCTTCTTCTTCGGCGTCATCGTCTTCCTCTTCGTTCTGTATCACAGTATCGCCAGAGTTACCCGTTTCATGGGTAGTAGCAGCTTCTTCTGAGTTCGTAACATATATGTTGTCACTGATCTCATCAACCCCGTGATTACCATACACACTGGTGTTAATACGAAAACTTATCTTTTCTTCTTCTTTATTGCAGACGTTCCAGTCCCAGCTTCTGTTTTCCTCGAACACTACATCTCTACAAACCACCACCTTCTTTGTTGTCGGATCAAAAAGTCTGTAGGCCTTTGAACCCGGTTCGGTTCCGAGATGCACAAGCATTCTTGACCGGTTGTCTAGTTTCCTTAGATGTCCCGAGTCTATCTTTACGTGACCAATGCATCCGAATACTCGTAGGTGCTCGACACTCGGTTTTCTTCCTTTGAATAACTCGTATGGAGTTTTAGCCTTAATCACTCGACTTACAGCTCTGTTAATAAGGTAAGTGGCATGCCTTACCGCTTCCCCCCATAGATAGTTTGGTAACTCCATATGTTTTAAGATGCTCCTAGTCATGTTAAGAAGAGTTCGGTTTCGTCTCTCTACGACCCCATTTTGTTGAGGGGTGTATGGTGCCGTTAACTGCCTTGAGATCCCGTTTGCATCACAAAATGAGTTGAATTCGTTTGATACGAATTCTCCTCCCCTGTCTGTTCTTAGTATCTTAATGACTGCGCCGCTTTCTTTCTCGACTATGGTTTTGAAATATTTGAACTTCTCGAATGCTTCCCGCTTCTCCTTTAAAAATATAGTCCACATATATCTAGAGTGATCGTCGATGAGAACAAGGATGTATCGTTTCTGTGATGGTGTAGGAGGTGTAATAGGTCCGCAAATGTCACCGTGTATGAGATGGAGTATCGTATCAGCTCTATACGATGATGATTGAGGGAAAGGAACCCTTGCTTGTTTTCCAAGTAAACACGAGTGGCATGTTTCTTTGTTGATCACGAGTTGTGGAAGTCCGTATACTAGTTCCTTGGTTGCCATTATCCTCATTGCTTCTCTTCCTATATGACCTAACCTTGCGTGCCAGAGTGTACAAACATTACTGTCCGTGACTTGATAGCATTGTTCATCTCTCACGATGGTTACTTTGTAGAGACGGTTTCTTGAACGTTTTGCTTTTGCAATTAGTTTTCCGTCTTTGTCTCTCAAAGTGAGATAGTCTTCTTTCATTCTAACATCGCATCCACACTCTGTTGCTTGACCTAGACTGATAATATTACTTTTTAGGTCTGGTATATAGTATACATCAGCCAACATCTTTTTGCTTCCGTCCTTTGTATGAAATAGTATAGATCCTTTACCCTTGATGTCTATACGTGAGTCGTCACCAAACCTCACTTTGCCAGTGATCGTATTATCAAGACTTTTGAAGTATCTTTGATCCCCAGTCATGTGATTACTCGCCCCATTGTCCAAATACCATACTTGGTCGTTATCCGTGTTTGTCTCAAAGCTTTGTGGGTGTACGTTTTTCTCATTTAGGTACACCACCTCATGAACCATTAAGTCCTCTGCTTCAGTTGTATCATTATCTTTATCCTTCGTCTCTGCTGCCTCTTGCAACTTGAGGAGACGATCAGGACATACGGACGCAAAGTGTCCCAACTTGTCACACCGGAAGCATACTATCTTGGACATGTCGAAGTTATCTTGATAACGATCTTGGTTTCGATCATTATATCTTCCTCTTCCCCTTCCCCTGTTATAATATCGATTTCCTCGTCCACGACCTCTAGAGTTGTTGTTGTAGTCTCGATTGGCCGTGTTAGAGTAGTTGTGTGCGGGTTGGGGCTCTGTGTTTGCGGCATACATGAGTTTAGTTTGTGTTTCGTTTGTTTCTTCCTCGTCCTCGGCAACTCTTTCCTCGTATGCTTTTAATCGTCCCACAATATCTTCGAAGCTTGTTGTTTTAAGATCTAGAACCTGCTCCAAAGATGCTACGATGTGTATATACTTTCTTCGTGGCAGACTTGATAGAAACTTCTTTACGAGCACTGATTCGTCCATGGTCTCTCCCAGCGCGGCTGATTTGGACGAAAGTTCTGATAACTTTCCCACGAAGTCATCTATTTTATCACTTTCCTTCATCTTTAGCCTATCAAAATCCGCCTTTAAGGTTTGTAATCTTGCTTCTCGAACTCGTTCAGCCCCCATGTGCCTTTATTTGATCGCATCCCAAACCTTCTTTGCTGTATTTAGCTCTCCCACCTGTAGAATTAGCGACTCAGGAATTGATTGGAATAATAGTGTAGTAGCCATATCGTTCTTTTCTCCGTTGTCTGATTCATCCTCAATAGCATCCCAAACTTTATGTACTTTCAGCAGTACTTTAATTCGTATGGACCATACGGTGTAATTAGTTGACGTAAGCATGGGACATTGTATGCTTGACGTTCCTCCTCCTTCTTTCACTTTCATCGGAACTATGTCTCCCATATTTTCAGCGATCTTGCCCTAGTAGCTCTGATACCAATTGTGGTTTCACAAATCGAATGTATGGTTTTAATAAGAACTTGCTCTCTTATTAATCTCTTGAGAAAATCACTCAAAACTCAAGAATTCTCAAAACAATAAAACTCTCAAGTGTTGCAACATCTCTGCAACTACTTATGTAGGAGTATATAATCCTTATCCTAATAGTATTAACTTTTTTATTAAGATATATCCTAATCTTTTAAAATAACTAAAACAAGATAATGATTAGGATAGCTTGCTCTGCAAGTTATTTCAAGCTTACTTCCAACAAAGTCTTTGCTGTGATTGATGAATGCTTTGGAAAAATTCCGAAATATTATACAACTAGTGTTGGACTTGATCGATTTATAGAACACCCCTATGATATATAATTCTTATTATTTGTGTTGGAAATATATCATTTTCACATCCCTTCAAATTTATCTTGAATACATTATAATATGTCAGATTGATTTATCGCTCTTATACTGACGAGAAAAAGACAGAAAACATCACATATACAAATGATAACACGGTGTTAGTTGAAGCTATGAAATAATAAATAAAGAGGACCAGCCACACATTCTAACCATATAATATATAGAAAGACTCAAACTGTATTTTTCATCATGATTTATTCGTACCAAATTGACTATTTCATTCTCTAGCTTCGATGGCTTGACTTGCTCAGTATTTAATTTCGCTACCTGAATGCAATATATATACATACGGGGAAGCAAAGGTTTATGAGCAAGCACGAAGTTGAAACCGATTAATTCTTTTACATTTTATTCCAGTCGCCAAACTTTAATCTTCCGAAAATGCAGGTTTGTTTTCATTTGCCTTTCTTTATTTTCGATAAATGTCGAGAATGGTTACAAAAATCAAAAGAAAAATTCAGGCCTAAAATTTTATCCATGTTAGAGAAGCCTGCTGAAATATATACATATGTATATGTTATAAAGAATCGCTTACATAAATCTCTGCAGGACAAAGTTGTATTCAAGTTGGATGTCCTTGATGAAAGAATCAAACGGAGAGCTATGAAAGTTGTATGTGAGTTTCCAGGTATAGCATGGCAAACCAAATGAACCAAATGACAAGATAGCCGGTTTATATATAAAATACACGTAATAACTTATACATTTCAAACAAATTAAATTAGATTTTTTTCATAAAAATATCCCAACCACATTTCTTTAAGATTTTTAATACCCAAATTTTTTTCCTATCTGATTAAATACTAAACTAATTATTTTACTCATTATAATACACTTACTTTTAAAAAATTTACTCATTTTGATATCTAAAATATGTTTATTTTAATCAAAAATATTAGTAAGTTTCAACTAAACTTAAAAACCCTCTAAAACTAAAAAAAAAATCTTTCAAAAATTTTAAATTTTATTTCAAGTTTTAAAATTAAATAAATAATTTTCTAATTTTTCTATTTAAAAAAAATTCTGAATAAAACAAATAAACTGGTTTTAAACTTCAGAGAACAAAGTAAATTTAAAATTAAAACTAATACTATATTTTTTTAAAGATTTTTCACTCTCCTGAGAAATAAAATAAAATTATGAATTCTTAAGATTTTATTTTGAATTTAAAAAAAAACAAATTTCATTTGAAACTTGTTAATATTTTTGATTTAAAATTATAGTTTGAGTATTAAAATAAACACAATTTATAAATAAAATGAGAAAATAATTAGTTTGGATGCTAAATTGGATAGCAAATAAGTGAAGGTATTTTAAAACTAACAAAATGTAATTGAAGTATTTCAATGGAATTTTCCCATTAAATTATGATTCGGAATGTTGTTATTAGGAGTTACTTTGATAGACGTGAAAGAAAAAGGTAAACTAAAGGTGTCAGGAGAATTCAACAAGTTCCAAATGATGAAGAAGCTGAAGAAGATTTATGAATATGTTGATATTATTGCACTTGAACACGTTGGCGAATCGAAGCAAAACCCGGATCCGGTTAAGAAACCTGAACCAATAGTGAAGAAAACCACATCTTTCCGTCGTTGGAAGATAGGTTTCTTTTAGTGGACTCAATTGAGGTCGTGATCAGTTTGAGTGTCTATGGACTACTAAATTTTGTTTGATATTTCATCTCGTTTTATAAAATGTTGTTTGTGTCTTTGTTTTGCTATAATTATGTGGTGTCTAGTGTTTTTGTTTTTCCTTTTTTTGTTAGCCTTCAAGTTTCGTCACCTAAATTATGTTCATTGATATTTTCCTTGTCTTAGCTCAATAAAACTCTTCAATGTTCCTATTTTTTTGTGTGGAATTCAGCCGTCTAGTTTGTTCCCATTCACTTCCCCCTGTTCCCCTCTTTAGAGTCTTCTCAATCCTTACATGTGGACTGTTTTCTTTATTTCCAGTTATTGCTTTTAAATAATTTCTTCCAGTGATTTTTTTCTTGGATATTTATTGCCATATTGGCTCTTTTATGAAACAATTTTTTCATAGGATTTGATGTTCAAAATCTATATTATAATGGGAGAATTTACTCTCTCCCCTTCCGCCACGTCAACGTTAAGTGGGTCCCACGCAAATTTTTTTTAAAATGATGTATTGCATGCTATGAGATTGGAACACTTCACCTCAATGTTTATTTGATTGACATAACTAACTGAGCTACATGAAATTTTGTTAACTAGAAACCAAATTTTATATAATAATATTACAATTTGGTCTTTTCTAAGGGTGTCCACGATACCATGTGAGTGAATTCAAAACACGAGGAATGTCGGGTGGTGATTGTAGGGTCAGTAAACAATGATTCAGAGACTTTAAAAAAATTAACAAACCGAGCGTCAGATGGGATAGGATCCATGGGCCGAGAGCGTGGACATGAGCATCCTATTAACCGTAGGCGGTGGGGACGTTACATTATTATTCCATGTCAACAAGCAAATTAAAGATTTCATCTCTACATATAAATTAGAATTTTTCATAAAGTAGTACAGAAAGTTTTAGGAATTAAACTTTCTGATCTTCAAACTATCTTATGTACATAACTTAATGTCGTAATCTTCCTGATTTTTATTCGGCTTTCTAATGAAAATTACACTTCACTTGAAGACATAACAAAACGAAAGTAAACTCAATGGAAGTGATGAATCCAATATACAATACGCAAAAAAAACAAAGATTTAGACAAGAAACGAAAAACAAAACCTCATACACATTTAAAACATTAAAAATTGATCCGGTCCCGTGCTTGCGCGGGAGCTATATTTCTAGTTCACCAGTATTGCAAGGTTCTTTTTCCCCACTTATAGTCTTTCTTGCCTTTATTATAAAGTTCCCGGCCGTTATTGCGAAATCTATCATTTTTAAGTGCTTTGGAGGAAGCATATCTAAAAGTTCACGAGATCTTAATCAAAATTCCATTCCTTACGTATTTTGATCAATTATATAATTTTCGGTAACAATGATAAAAAAAAATTCAATACAATCTTACTTGCATTCATACTCAAACTTCTTCAATACAATAACATGAGTGAATTAACCATCCTCTTTGGCAATAAGCATAAGGTACTACAAATAAATTAGCTGAATTAGATAGGTCTTCAACCGAAAATGACAACATATTTAGATGGGGCTCAAATACGTCGGGGAGCCTTGCACAACAAGAAAACAGGTGTATAATGACTACATAATTGGTTTTTAATTGGTCGTAATACTCCTTTTACGACCAATTAACATCGAAACACCATTAGTCGTTATTCGTTAATCGTAATGCAAATTTAGTTGTAAATTAGTCGTAATATTTCAACTACCACAGGTGGTCGTAATCTAGTCGTTATATTACGACTGACTCATTAGTCGTAACATTGAGGTGAGAGTGTTAGTCGTAAAAGAGTCGTAGTGTTGTTAGTCGTAATGTAGTCGTAATATTACGACTAAGTTATTGGTCGTAACTCTGTGATGACCTCATTAGTCGTAAATTAAACGTAATATTTGGTAGTTTATTAGTCGTACTGTACAACTAAGTAACATCGACAGTTGTTGTTCATTAGTCGTAAATTTAAGACTAACTTACGACTAATGTAGATTTTATTTTAATATAATACGTTTTTTAAATTTGATTTGTTTTTAATTTTTTGTTTTTAATTCGATTTTTTATAAAAAAATTAATAAAATTTAAAAAATATATATAAAACATATTTGATTAAAATAATATATAAAGTATTCATACAAAAAAACTATGAAGATCTATTGTTGAGGTTCATTTCTTGGAACAACTCAGAATTGTGCTGCTCCGCACATCGCTCTAAATCCACTTGCTCTTCCGGAATGGGGTCGGGGTTAAAGCTCAGACGAAGAGCTTGCCATGCATTAGCAACCGTTGGGTTTGGGTTCGAGTTCTCCATCATAAGATCGAACATATTCGCCATAGCCTTGAACATGTCTTTATGCTCGTCTATGACTTTGTTGGCAGTTGCTAATTCCCGTCGGAGAGAGGAATCTTCTTCTATTCTCGTTGCATGTTCGGCCCTCACCCTCGGGACATCATTCACAGTCTCGATCCCAACAATACGTCCCCTTTTCTTCAGAGCAACCTACAAAATATCAAATATTATTTACTAATTATATTTATAATATATAATTAATATATTTAATAAAAAATTAAAAATGTTAATAAAATTAAAATTAAAATAATTTACCTGCTCAAAAATTTTGTCTTGGTCGATGGTGGAAAGCTGGACCGGTGGAGCATCCGGATTTTGTTGCGGCATCTGAGTCTGGATCTCTTCGATCCGAGTCTCTACCTCGTTGTAGATCTCCTCTGCTTGAGGATGCACAAAAGTCCCATCAGAACGCTGGTGGGTAATCTTGTATTGTCGGGCGAGAGATGGTGGTGCTCCTTCTTCAGCAGCCTATATAAAAAATAAAATTAATTAAAATTTTACGTTTAAAAAAGAATAATAAAATAAAAAAAATTAAACACTTACAATTTTAAGTGCCCTTCCAGCATGTGGGGTCTGCCCGGAAGTATGAGGTACTGGCAGGTTACCTTGAGCATCCTTGGTCATCCGGACCGCATAGTACTTGATAGACTTCTGCCTTGACTCAGGCTTCATCCAAAAAGCCACCAAACCAAGCCAAACGTCATTGTTAAGGTAGCTTGGTTTTGCGTCATCCCGTTTTAGCCTCCAGTCGTCCTTCCAATCACCAACAATGTTCTTGAGGCGCTGCATCGCCTTTTTGTAGAACGCAGCTTTGACCTCCTCATTGACACCAATCGACCAATTCCATTTTTGCTACAAAAAAATATTAATAAATTAATTAAAAAACATTAGTTATAATTTAACTATGATGAATTAATTAGTTTTAAAAAAAAACTAATTACCGTGAAACACTTGAAACACGTAATGCGAACGTGGTCCGGTGTAAGAGTCCAGTTGGGATTGGCATGCCGAAAATTTTCCCGAATGATATCCCCAACGCTTTGTCCTAAAACATTGTCCATAAAAAACCTACAAAATTTGAAAATTTATATATTTATTTCAATATTTATGATTAAATAAATTTTTTAATTTAAACTTTAATTACTTAATTTAGATTAATTATCAAAATGTGTCGGGGCGTCGATCGAGATCGACGATTCGTAAACCTTCTCATCCCGGCATCCGGAGAATATCTTCCACCGTATATCTCGCATATGGTGCATTCGGCGGCACCATCAAATCTGGATGAATACCGGGAGCCGGATCAGGTGCGGGATGCGGGGCCTGAGGCGGAGGAGGAGGCGGAGGGGGAGGCGTAGGGACGTCCGGCTGATGATCTGGCTCATAGGTAAAGTAATCCGTATCACCATCGTGAGCTTGCGGATAGTACGGCTCAGGTTCACTAGGGTTGTAGGCCGGTGGAGGCACATATGACGTCAACGGGTGAGTACTGGCCGGTTGGGTCTCTGGAACCGTGTCATGGCCGGATGATGTTCCGGCCGACGTTGAAACAGTGGGGTCGTTTGATGATTGACCAAGAAAAGTACTCCCGTAGGAGTTTTTAGCAGCAGCGAGGTTCCGGATTGTCTTTCTACCAGACATAGCAATATATATATATATATATATATATATATATATATATATATCTGAAATTTTTAAAAAGATAGACCGGTTAAATAAAACAATTCAAATATATTTAATTCCAATCCTAAACTAATTCCAATCCTAAACTAATTACAAACTTAATCTAATTACCTAACTAACCACCTAAAACTATTAAAAAAAAACTCCTCCAGAGAGAAGTTGAGTCGTTGTTAGAGAGAAGGGGATGAGCAACTGAGGATCTTCCGCGAGGTCCCTCTATATATAGAGTTTTGGGCTTGGTTGTAATCTAGTCGTAATTTTACAATTCATTTACGACTGATAGTCGTAATGTAGTCGTACAGTTACGACTAGATTACGACCAATTATATTAACGTCTACGTTACGACTAATAGTATTACGACAACATTACGACTAATAATTGTAATATAGTAGTAATTTTACCACTACATTACGACTAATAGTTGTAATCTAGTAGTAATTTTACTATCTTAACCCTAAACTCTAAACCCTAAACCCCAAACCCAAACCACAAACCTCTAACCCCAAACACTCAAATCTCGAAACTCCAAAATGATTTCATAATGCAAACATAATGTATTTCATAACGGAATCAAAAACAACCCTAGAACATAGTGCAGGAAAATCCAACCTTGAGTTCTTGTTATCTTTTGTCTTTCCAGGGACGTTCAACAAAGTATTGATGATGTTGTCAAAGAAATTCTTCTCTATATGCATCACATCAAGATTGTGGCGTAGAAGTAGATCTTTCCAATATGGAAGTTCCCAAAATATACTCTTTTTGTACCAATTATGTTATGTCCCGTAACCGTCGGGCATATTTGCAAGAGTGTGCCAATTACCCCCCATGGTGACTTTGTCTAGTCCTCCATAGTAATCAATATCTTTTTCGATTTCTTCTCCAGTTAAATAGGGTGGAGCGGTGTCCCTTTCAACCCTCTTTGACCGAAACAATTTCTTATTGTTTTGGTACGGATGGTTAATGGGAAGAAATCTTCGATGACAATCAAACCAGGAAGTTTTCCTACCATTCTTCAGCTGAAATGCGTTTGTGCTTCCCATACAATAAGGACAAGATAGTCTCCCATGCGTCGTCCAACCTGACAACATCCCATATGCAGGAAAGTCACTAATGGTCCACAAAAGAATTGCTCGCATTGTGAAATTTGTTTTTGTTGACAATCATATGTTTGCACGCCTGTTAACCATAATTCCTTCAACTCTTTTATCAAAGGTTGTAGAAAAACATCCAGTGACCTCTTTGGATGCTTTGGTCCAGGTATCAATATACTCATGAAAAGCAATTCCTTTGCCATACACATCTCTGGAGGAAGGTTGTACGGTGTCAAGAAGACTGGCCAAAGCGAGTATTGTCTTCCAGACATTCCAAATGGACTAAAGCCATCTATACAGAGCCCAAGATAAACGTTTCGGGGGTTGCTTGCAAAATCAGGGTACACCGAATTCAAGTGTTTCTATGCTTTTGCATCAGAGGGATGATTGATCTCGCCTTCTTTCTGAGTATGTTCTGCATGCCATCTCATTGATGATGTTGTCTTCTCAGATTGATATAATCTCTTCAGCCTATCCTTAATGGATAAGTACCACATCCGCTGGTACGGCACTCTATTCCGTCCATGTCCTTGTGGTTTATAACGCAGCTTCTTGCAAAATTTACACTCTAACAATTATGCATAGTCTCCCCAGAAGATCATACAGTTGTCTATACAAACATCTATCATCTCTGAAGGCAAGCCAAGACTATGAACAAGTTTTTGAATCTCGTAATAAGATTCAGCACACAAATTATCTTCAGCCAAATACTCTTTAAACAACTCAGTCCATGCATCCATACAAACCTCAGGTAAGTTATGATCAGTTTTGATATTCATCATCCTAGCAGCCAATGATAATTTAGAAAGATCTTCTCTACAACCTTCATAAATTGGCTCATTAGCTGCTGCTAGCATTTCGTAAAATCTTTTTGCATCCAAGTTAGGCCCCTCTACATTTTCTACCTCCTCTATAATAGATGTTGTTTCACGAAATGCATCTGTGACCATATCATGCATCCTATCATGATCTACCATATGATGATCCTCTTGAAGGTAACTTTCAGAAAGCAAATGTGGTTCCTCTCTGTTATGAATAATCTCAACTTGATTACTACTACTAGCTTCATTCCTACTATCACCTTCTCTGTGGTTAAACCAGATATAGTAATGTGGAGTAAATCCTCTATTTACTATATGTTTCTAAACCGTTTCACTAGCAGCAAACTTCGTATTGTTGCATTTACAACAAGAACAGAACATTTTACCCGTTTCCTATGTGAGAGACGTTTGTCTGGCCTGGTTCATGAACATCTCCGCTCCATTGAGAAATTCGTCAGTTACTCTTCCCCTTGAATCTTTATGTGCATACAAAATCGAGTCGTCCATTATGACCAGTTAGCATCGACTAGTCTTTAAACCCTAAACCGAAATCCCAAACACATATTGTCGTACATTAGTCGTAAATGAACGACTAATGTACGTCTAACATATCTCGTTGTCGTACATTGATCATTCTTCTACGTCTAATGTATGACTAATATAATTGGTAGCAAAATAACCTCTATTTTACGACTAAGGCCTTATTAGACGTAACTGAGTCGTAAAGACGATGGTAAATTACGACTACATATATGTAGTCGTAATATGTAGTCGCTAAACCAGCGTTTTCTTGTAGTGTTGACTACAAAATCGGACAGAATACTCACATAAAGTGATGTTGAGGTCCATACCTCATCTACGAGAACTACCAAAATAATCTCGATTATATCTACATGTCCCGTGAAGACTACTACGCAAGATGACAAACCGATGAGGGAACTGAAGCAGACGCTTAACAATGAGTCTGACGAAACACCTCTTATATAAAATATATCTATATCTGTCTTATTTGGTAAAAAAAATTGGAAAATGATTTATATTCTATCTTGTAAACTCTTCTCCATGGTGGATTTTGAGTTCTTTTTAGTTTAATTAGAGAATGGGCTTGACAAAAAAAAGGTGTTTAATTTTTGAAAATTTGGCTACATAGGATACATTGAACTAAAGATTGTTCTAGTAGGAATTTCCTATGATCAATTGGGGAAATAGGATTTAGATTAATTTTAACGCTATACTACTCTTAAAATAGTCAAATTAATCTTAATGTAAATATATAATATTTATTAATTTAATTATATATATTTACGTAACAAAGGAGAAAAGTAAGAAGGTATTTACCCTAGTTACTTCATTTAACTCACTTTTATGTCAAGAGCTTTCCATTCACCTTTCAGTAGCAATTTCGGTTTCTTAAAAATCGTAGCTTCTTGATCGGTGTTCCTTCACCCCATTCATCTCCTTACTCTATTTTGTCTTCTTCCTCTTTCTTTTAAGAATCAGATCAACAAAATCCGTTTCTTCCTAGTTTTGATTTCGTCCAATGGTTCTTACTACTCATTCCTCATCAATTTCATCAAAGCCCAACAATTCGTTACACTCAGTATGCGTTTCGCTCTAGATTCTTAAAACCCTAATTTTATAAAATTTGATTTGTATCTCTTTTAATTAAAATTAGTTCTGACACCTACACATCGATTGAGGTATTCATGTTACTTTTTGATTTGTATATGTAACGTATATATTTATGTTTTGGTTTTTGAAACAAGGTACACCATAGAATTAACGTTATTATATGTATTTAAATCGAAGGTATACCAACGAGTTCTGAAAAAGTAAACGAAAAAGGAATTATAACCCGAGTAGAATGTATAAGAAAGTGTTGATTACGTTAAACACATTGATTTTGTCTTCCAAACAAGTTAGACAACAAGAATGAGTATTATATTATATGTATAAAACAATTTTGTATATGCTTTCAATACTTATTTTGAAAAAAAAATTGTGCAAATATTCTTACTTATATTTCTAATATGATTCATATTTTATAATTTTAAATATTTATAAAACTATTTTTAATTAATAAAGGGTAAGGTATATCCAAAATAGCTAAAATGTTAAAAATCTTAATGAGAAAATTGGAAGTTGAATATGTCCAATTTTAATTTTTGCCGATTAGAAGAAAAAATAATCAAGAAATTGCTAAGCTTGAGATCTTCCAATTTTTTACTCAGCTAACAAGTCAAAATTAATTAATTTTTGTTGTTTTTATATCAAAGAAACACATAACTGTTTTCTCCTCTTTTTATTATCTAAGTAGCGCAACTCTTCTTTCTCATTTGTGAGTATATTATTAACTTCATTCAAAGCATGGTTTTTGATGAGGAAGCCTGGTCCCGGAATGTTTTTCATAAGCTGAGGTTTGCCTCGCACATGATGATCATTTGAAAACTCGATTCCCTCAAATCCAACCCTTCTAAATTTCTGCAAACAATATAAATATAGGAAGATTAAAGCGTTTATTGACCATGATCAATGTTTAGACATACAAACTCAAACTCACACAGCTAGAAATGACAAGTACACTTTAGGCGGAATGCATCTGGCAAACTCGTCCGGATTATCTATCATGTTCTATAATATGTTGAGGAAACCTTCATCACCATTCCTTTCTATCTCAAGCATTGCTGATCATTTGTGTTTGATTGTGCCTTTAAGGTAAGATGTCGTTTCTTTATTCTTTTTGGTCATAGATGTCGTCTATATATATACTTATAATTTTAGGGTATATTTTTGGGGCAACGTGGAGCAAAATTATTACTTTATGCAGATTTTGGAGAACCTAGATATTTTAAATGGAGTTGGCAATTTCATAACAACTTTTTTGATATCAAAATTGTATTCTATTATTTAAACTAAAGGTGGTCTGGAGATCTAGACCGAAATATGATGACACAATCATGACACTGACTGATGTCATGCATATTCCAGTCATGATAAAGAGTTTAATATTGATGATAATGCTTCACATAAATGAGTTCAAATATGTTGATGAAGACGTATAGATGGTAACCAATGGAGCTATGTTGGTGAGGAAAGACAGTGATAGCAGAAAGCATGTAGTGGTTGCTAGGGAACATGGTTGTAGGTGGAGCCACAACTATAGTTTATGAGTCGGAGTGCACGGCTCTATGGCATATGTGTATGGGTCATATTGGCGAGCACGAGTTAAACAAACTCTTGAGAAGAGGTCTTTTGGACGTGTTAAAGAATTGCATAATGGACTTTTGCAAAAAAAATTATGATCGCAAAACAGTCCAATGTATCTTTGAAAATGGGGTAACACACGACAAAAGGTCCCATAGGCTATGTTCATTCTTATGTTTGGGAACCAACTAGGGAACAATCATTGGGAGGATCAATTTACTTCATTTTATTCATCAATGACTTCTATAGGAAGGTTTGGATGTATTTATTAATGAAAACATATGAAGTATTCGTTAACTTCAAGATTTGGAAGGCTGAAGTAGATAACAAAAACGGAAAGAAAGGTGAGTACTTGAGATCAGATTTTAGCCCATAATATACTAACGGAGGGTTCCAAAAGTTTTGTGAGGAGTGTGGAGTTCAGAAGCACTTCATAGTGCGTCAAACACCTCAGCAAAACAATGTTCGTGAAATTATGAAATGTTTTATTGCGGAGAAATAATTTTTTTTAAGATTGAATGCAAGGTTACCTAAGAAGTTTTGGGAAGAAGCAGTAAATATGGAGGTATATCTCATCAGTAGATTGCCAAGATTTCCTTAGAAAGGAAAGTCCCGAAAGAGGTATGGACTAGAAATAGACATTGATCTATCAAACTTGATAATATTTGGATGTCCAACTTATATGTTATTTTTTGGTGACGAAAGGTCAAAGCTGGATTCAAAATCCAAAATGTATTTTTTTAGGCTTTGGGGAATTGGTAAAAGGCTTCAAGTTATGGGATCTTGAGGTTAAGAAGAGGGTGTTTAGTCAAGATGTGGTATTTGATGATCATTATATGGTGCAACAAGAAAGATCAGGCTAAGTGCATATTATCATTGAGACTAGAAAAATGCTAAAATAACTCAAGAGGAATGTGGGCGAGATAAACCAAATGCAGTTAGTGATGAGTGGTCTGCGGAACAAGGGCATAAAGAAGATTAATCTGAAACCAAAGAGAGTATGGCTGCTAAAATATCACAACGTGTAGTAAGGCCTCCTGTCATATTTGGTTTTGAAGACATGCTCAATTATACTCTTATGGTAGAGACAGGTGATCCTTTCAGCTATATAAAAGCTATTAATAGCGGCAAGGAGGAAAGGATTGGTTTATGACGAGATTTAGTAAGTCCGGATAAGAATTGGACTTGGGATATTGTGGAGTTATCGGAGGGGAAAGAGTCAACAGGTTTCAAGTGAGTTTACAAGAAAAAAAACTGGGAAATCTGAGAAAAAAAGCAGTAAAGTTCAAGTCGATATTGGTAGCAAAATGATAAATGTAAATAAAGGTATGACTTCGATGTGATATTCTCGCAAATAGTAAGGTACACTTCCATATGAGACTGATGGGTTTGGTAGTTAGCTGTGATTTAAACCTAGGGAAAATGAATATAGAAACAACTTTCCTTGATGGAGACTTGGAGGAGAAAATATATACGGAGCAATTTGAAAGTTTTTTTAAAGCTTGGAGAAGAGCATCTTGTGTGTAAAAGGAAAAAGTCTCTTTACGGATTAAATCAGACTCCTATGTAGTGGTAGATCGGTTAAACTTCTCCCAAGATCGGTCGTTCTCCTCCTTAGGTAACTATTTTGACCTTGTTTAAAAGTATTATTTCTTTCTTACTTTTCTTTACCTTCTACTTAATATTCTCACACCGAGACAATGTGTAGTAAGGCTAGGGGATGATATTTGTCATCAAAACCCGTTTGTTAATTTTGTCTTCTTTTTCTTTTTAGTGTCTTGAGTATGTTGTTTGATTGAGTCAAAATTTAGTTGGAAATTATGAGATTTTCCTGGAACAAACCGTCTAACTAATGTTTCAATGATCAGCCTTTCAGCTATTCACTAAAGATTGTACAACATGAAAAGAAAAGAAAAAACACAATAAATTGATTTGTAATACTATTCATGCTTGTTGGGTGTTCAAGGGATCTAAAGCAAGCCTCCTACTTAAACTCTATAATTCTCTTATCTTGGGGCTTTGTATACACTGGATAAGACAGCCCGTTCAAGTCTAAAAAGATTAGTTTATATGTGAGTATGGTTTTCCTCTCTCTTTCCTTAAAAAAAGAGAAAATGATAAAGTCAAAAAGAAGTGAGTCGGTCTTTAGTGGTTACCACCATTAGTATATGTGTCTCATGGAAGCATATCCAAAAAAAATAGTCGATAAAAAAAATGATACCTACAAGGTAAGAAATTTGGATCCACATTTTGCATCAACACAAAGCCACAACACAAAAAATTCTATACATCCTCATCCACGCATATTCTTCCACAAATTCCATACATGAACCTCGTTGATGCACTTGTGTCTACAAGTCTACACTAATAAACTTGCTTATACGCATATGTGTATGTCCATCCATTATATCAACAAACATGTGTCCACTGAAAATTGCATAATTTAAAATTAAAATTTTAATGAAATAAAATAATATATATATATATATATATATAACAAAAGATAAAGAATAAAAACTGTAATTTATTATAAATATTTATATATTTTTTTATATTTGAGTATGAAAAAATGACTAACTAAATCACTAAGGAATAGAAAAGGTTGATTTTGATTATATATAATTAAAACTTTATATAAAATAAATAAAAAATAAATATTATTACAATAAAAATATTCTTTTTGAACCAAAATTTATAAATATCCGAATGTAGACGTGTCAAAATGAGCTCTGATTTTTCATGAGCATGAGCTATGGGTTTTAAGCTCATATAATAAATGAATTTGATGATCGAGCTTAAATTAGATCACGAGTTTTATGAACGATCTTTAATGAACACGAGCTTCATGAGCTTTGTCATTTTCATACTTAATATATATATATATATATATATATATATATATATATACATGGATGACTTATATTTTTCTTATGTAAGAAAATATATTTTTTATATTAATCATATTTATCTTTAAAATTTAAATGTAAAACCAAATTTTGAATATATAGAAAAAGTATCAATTCTCATATCATATATCTTTAGAATTAAAATGCAAAACAAAATATTCATAAGACTCTCATGCAGAATATGTATCTATATGATTTGAGTATATGAAGACTTTGAAGATAAATCATCTCTACACTCTTACGTGGAATAGATTTTTTGATCACTAATTTTTTTTAATTTAACTTATTATTAGGTGTTGATTTTATTCAGAAATTAATGTTTTGGATTTAATATTTAAATTATATTATAAAATTATTTTATAAGTTTTTTAATAATTTTATATTTATATATTTGACGCGAGTTAACTTATTTTACTCATGATCTAGATGATCTGAGTTCAAGTATACGTATTAAAGCTTATATAATAAATTAGCTAAGTTGAACTGGGCTAACTCATGAAATATCTGAATTCACTATAAATTTAGCTGGGTTGAACAAGTTAACTCATTTTGACACAATATCCGAAGGAGACTAAAATTTTTAACCCAAAAATCATTAAACTCGAATAGATCATAACCGAACTCGAACTCAAATAGTTACCCAAACGCCTATCCTTGATTTTGGAATAGAAAGAGTACATTTTTAGACTATGAGGATAGTTTGGTCGTAATTTTAAAAAATACAATAAAAGTGATCCTCAAGAAAGGTGTGGCTTCGTGTAAATAGTGCCACAAAGCACTCGGCCATATTTATGTGATAACTACTTCCCGATGTAAAGGCCCATATATTATGAATTTACAGCCCATTTAAAGCTCAAAACAAAGGCGTTTAAAGCGATCGTCCAGACAAACCCTAGCTTTTTTACCCTCTCGAATCTCCCCTGCGTCTCTGGTAGAGAAAGCTTCCCCACCGATACAATGGTACAGTGAGCTCTGCTTTTGATCCATCGATCTGTTCGCGTTACTATGTTTGTTTGGTGAATTTCTAACCATGTTTTCTTCGTCCTTGTGTGTTTCAGATTATCTCAGAGGAGAACCGAAGAGAAATCTGCAAATACCTTTTCAAAGGTTCGAATCTTTCGTATCCATCTGTTGCTATTGAATCAAACATTATATTCTTAATGTTATCTAAACAATTTCGCCTAATGATAAGCATTGTGACATAAGATCAAGTTTATGTAGTTGAGCATTTTCGAATACATTTTGCTTAGCATAGGTTGAAGTTTGTATACTTGATGTTGGGGTTGATTTGCAGAAGGAGTTTGCTTTGCGAAGAAGGATTTCAATCTTGCGAAACATCCTTTGATTGAGTCAGTACCAAACCTGCAAGTGATAAAGCTGATGCAGTCATTCAAATCCAAGGAGTATGTGAGGGAGACATTCGCATGGATGCATTACTATTGGTTCTTGACCAACGAAGGGATTGAGTTCTTGAGAACTTACCTTAACCTTCCCTCTGATGTTGTGCCTGCTACTTTGAAGAAGTCTGCCAAGCCTATTGGTCGTCCATTTGGTGGCCCACCTGGTGATCGCCCAAGGTGGTAAATTAAACTAGTTACTTTTAACTCATTCCAAATGAGCTTTGATGACATAGTTTTTGGATTGGTATTTCAGAGGACCTCGCTTTGAAGGAGGTGACCGTCCCAGATTCGGTGACCGTGATGGGTACCGCGCAGGTCCTCGTGGTGGTGAAGGCGAAAAGGGCGGAGCTCCAGCGGATTACCAGCCATCTTTCCAAGTAACTCTTCATTCCTCTTTTGCCTTTTTGACAAATGTTCATAAAATGTGGTATTTTAGATAATTTTTTGGCATTGAATTCCCCGGTTGACCTTTCTGTCTCTCATCTGATCTTGATCATTTGTAGTTACAACTTCTTGATATCTGAAACTTTGACCTTTTTTAAAAACCATTTCAAAGTCTTTTAGTTATATCATGTATAGCTTATGTTGTGATTCTACCGTATCTTGGATTGTTTGCCGTTGTTTTGACACTTTTGTTATTTTGTTGTGCAGGGTAGTGGTGGCAGACCTGGTTTTGGCCGTGGTGCTGGAGGTTACGGCGCAGCTGCACCATCTGGTTCAGGTCTCCCTTGAAAAAGAAATGTTTTTTTTTAGTTGATAGTGAGATCACGGAGGATTTGTTTCAGCTTTAAATTTTGCTTTTTGTAATCCAAAATCCAGAATTCTATCTTAATTCGATTTTAGTGCTGTCTTCCTAAATTGAATATTTCAGAAAAAAAGTTACGTTTCCCCGTCGTCTTCTCACTCTTGGTGAGCATACGATAATAATAATAAATTTCACCAATTTAACCAATCAAATTGACTACGTAACTACTACGTTCATTATATTTTGCTCTGAACTTCGTAGTTCTATCGCGGTCTTGCTGAAAGTGAATCTAACTTTGATTTATTTTTTGATGGTTTCTGACATCTAACTTAAGAGCTTTACGGCAATTCTGCCCTTCTCTGCTTGTGTAGTTTGTGTTGGTGGCTTCAGTGTAAGTTATTTTCAGTTACATTGCTAGTGAATAAACAACGATGATCAATTAGCTTTTAGCCGAATGTAAGTGACTATTCACTTGAAAAGGACAAAACAAACAGACGCACCAGACACGAAATAAAAAAAGAAAACTTTTAACAAACCGACCGACCAAAAGTTCAGACGACCATGAAAGATGCGAAGACAAAAGACACTAGAACTCTTTAAATACTCAAAACGACCAAACATACGGCGAGGCTTGGTTCTCTTAGTCAACCTCCTCCATTTTGCTCTCTTCAGCAGCATCCTCCTCCAGCGCAGGCATATCACCATCTTCCTCGACATTCTCGTCCTCATCGATACTCAGACCCAGCTTCAACATCCTGTGAATCCTCGCTGCAAACGTGTTCGGCTCATCGAGACTAAATCCAGATGTCAACAAAGCAGTCTCGAACAGCAGCATCACCAGATCCTTGACAGACTTGTCGTTCTTGTCCACCTCAGCTCTCTTCCTCAACTCCTCCATGATTCCATTGTCAGGGTTGATCTCCATGGTCTTCTTGCTCGACATGTAGCCGCTCAAGCTGCTATCTCTCAGAGCCTGAGCCTTCATGATCCTCTCCATGTTGGCAGTCCAACCATACTCACCAGTCACAAGACAGCACGGAGAATCAACGATCCTGTCAGAGACCACAACCTTCTCCACCTTGTCACCGAGAATGTCCTTAATAGTCTTGCACAGGTTCTCGAAGGACTTCTTCTTCTCTTCCTTCTTTTTCTTTTCCTCTTCAGTCTCATCTTCAAGCTTCAGCCCTTCCTTCGTTGCACAGACGAGTTTCTTTCCGTCGTATTCCTTCAACTGTCCAACAGCGTATTCATCAATCGCATCCACCATGTAAAGCACCTCGTACCCTCTCTTCTTCAGTTTCTCCAGGAACGGAGAGTTCTCTACCGCCTTTTTGCTTTCACCAGTGATGTAGAAAATGTCCTTTTGACCTTCCTTCATCCTTGTAACGTAGTCTTTCAAGCTCGTCATCTCATCACCGCTCTTTGTGGAGTGGTAGCGAAGAAGATCAGCAATCTTTGACCTGTTCTGACTGTCTTCGTGGATACCCAATTTCAGATTCTTAGAGAACGCTTCGTAGAATTTGTTGTAGTCTTCTTTGTTCTCAGCGATCTCATTGAACATCTCAATGCACTTCTTCACCAGATTCTTCCGGATCACTTTCAGAATCTTGTTCTGCTGGAGAGTCTCACGAGAGATGTTGAGTGGCAAGTCATCAGAATCTACAACACCCTTGACGAAGCTGAGGTACTCAGGGATCAACTCTTCACAGTTGTCCATAATGAACACCCTCCTGACATACAACTTGATGTTGTTCAACTTCTTTTTGGTGTCGAAGAGATCAAACGGTGCCCTCTTTGGAACAAACAGAATCGCCTTGAACTCCAGCTGACCCTCCACCGAGAAATGCTTCACGGCAAGGTGATCCTCCCAGTCGTTGGTCAGGCTCTTGTAGAACGAAGCATACTCGTCCTTGCTGATCTCTTCTGGCTTCCTCAACCAGATTGGTTTCTGCTTGTTGATGAGTTCCCACTCGTGAGAGACTTCCTTGATCTTCTTCTTCTTTTTACCGTCCTTCTCCTTCTCCTCGTCAACTTCTTCAACCTCGCCTTCAGTTTCTTTCTTTGCTTCGTCCTCATCCTCATCATCACTGATCTCCTTCTCAGTGGTTTTCTCAGTCCAAAGATAGATCGGGTAACTGATGAACTCAGAGTGCTTCTTCACCAAGTCCTTGAGTCTCCTCTCCTCTAGATATTCAAGCTGCACAAAAAAACACTCGCATAAGCACACAACACACAGTAAGCAAAACAACAATCCTCTAGCTTTCAAGACACGTCTCATTCATTACCTGATCCTCCTTGAGGAAGAGGGTGATCTTAGTTCCTCTACCAAGAGGTTCCCCATCCACATCCCTTGTGACAGTGAAGGAACCACCAGCTTGAGACTCCCAGACATACTGTTCATCATCATTGTGCTTGGTGGTAACAATTACCTTCTCAGCAACAAGGTAAGCAGAGTAGAAACCAACACCAAACTGACCAATCATGCTCACATCAGCACCGGCTTGGAGTGCTTCCATGAACTCCTTGGTTCCAGATCTCGCAATGGTCCCCAAGTTGTTCACCAGATCTGCCAAGTAACAACAGAGTCAAAACAAGTCACACAAGAAACACTAAGAAGAATACATCAACACAGATGAGAATGCGTAACCTGCTTTGGTCATGCCAATGCCACTGTCGATGATCGAGAGCGTCTTATTGGCCTTGTCTGGAACCAACCTAATGAAGAGCTCAGGCTGTCCATCGAGCTTGCTCTTATCCGTCAAGCTCTCAAATCGAATCTTGTCGAGAGCCTGCAACATTCACAAGTATTCCTTAGTCAAAATCCACGGATGATCTGCTACATATTATAAACCATTAACGAAGAATATTCTAGCTCAATCATCTAATCAAATCATGAGCAAGGTGATCGAATGACGAATGCATAAATTCAGGAACCTAAACTACCTCGAGACACAAGACCTAAACATGCAGGAAAGTAAGAGACAGAGGAAGAGACGTACATCAGAAGAGTTACTGATGAGCTCACGGAGGAAGATCTCCTTGTTGCTGTAGAAAGTGTTGATGATCAAGCTTAGAAGCTGGTTGATCTCAGCTTGAAAGGCAAAGGTCTCCGCGTCAGCCATCTGAACTTCCGCCATCGCCAACGATTCTTTTCACAAAGTATACGAAGATCGATGAGATTGCCAGAGAAAACTTCAAAAGAGCGTCTTGATTTTATGTTAGGCAGGCCAGCAGCACAATTGTATATTTATATGAGAGGAGATAAGTTCTAGTCTCTTCTTTTGAATGCGAGGAGACGAGGGGGTTCTCGATTGTTCGATGAAACGCCGTCGTCTTGCTAGCAACCGTTTTTCTTGAGGGACCCACCCTCGGTGTCTTTGTGAGCAACGAATTCCAGAATGTTCTTTTTCTTTGTTTCCCGTTATTCAAACCCGAGTTGTCTGGTGTTATAACCGGAAAGGAAATTCAGTTTCGGTTTGAGAAATTTCGCCGGTTCAATTTTTTAAATTTATTTGCCTTATTAAGAAAGGTTGTTCGTAATTATATAACCCAATTTCTCATTTGAATTCATTAGTGGATAATGAAATTATCACTTACTTTTACATGTTTATTTAGATTAATCCAAATGTCCCCAGAAATTTTTAAACTATACATATTTAGATAAATGTTTTCAGTCCGCATTTCATTTCGGTTTTCCTCATTTTTTCAGTTTATGAATAATAGCAATATCAAAAATAAAAAGATAATTCTCTCAGATAATTTTAAAATAGATTTTTTTCATCGAAAATATCTTTAAAAAGGAAAAGACCAAAACCAATTTCATTAAAATTGTAAAACATCATTTTACTTTTGCTTTATATATATTTAAATATACATAATAATCTAAATATATATAATACAAATTTAAAAAAGTAAATTAATTTCGAATAAGTATTTAAATTTAATTTTTATTATACTCTTTTAAAAATCAAGTTTTATTTTGAAATCTAAAATTTTTTGTTGCAACTATTATTTAAGAATATATATATATATATATATATCTTTTTTTTTAAAATTAAAATATATATTAGATTAACTTCTCCAAAAAGGAGGATCCGGCAAAAGCATACAAATTCCGGTTAACCAGACGAAACAGTAACCCTAGGTTACATGGGTTTCACAGCAACAACATTCAACAAGCTAAATGCAGAGAGAGGAGAAGTACAACGTGGGTGAAAAGACAAAGCGGGTAACAAGCTACTCTCTCCGTTGAACACAGGAGCCCACCGTCAAACAATCGCAACTTTGCTGAACCGGGTGTCCAAGCCGGTATGCAGTTCGTTGACTCTTGCTGTCAAGCAACCCACCTACGGAGTAGTCCCGCGGCCACATACGCCGAGATCTGGAAAATCCGACAACTGAAACCCTAACCACCACATGTCGCCTCGTGTTTCTGCCGTCAACCAAGTCCGAGGAGTTACGCACCGCTTCGTTACCATCACGTCAGCGACAGGAAGAAGAACACCAGAGGAGATACACCGCTCGAAAAACTGTCATCCCCGAAGCTTAGATCTGCCGCCGATGGTTACCTTCGCTAAATCGGTACAAGACTCATATCCCGATGACTGACCAGCGAGCAAAGACTCCGTCTCTGCCGTCCTCAAAACGGAGCATAGGAACCGTAGATCTCGACGAACCACCAGAATGTGGAGACTTTCCTAGAGGCCTCCGCGACAAGGAAACCTTTCCGATTCGCCGTGAGGAGCAAAGAGACGCCATCCGGAGCTCTGAAATCGTAGCTCAGCCGTCAATAAGCTCTGGTGCCGACAAGGGGGGTGGGTAGGAGAGCTCTAAGCCGACGCCAGCTATGCCAGATCTGGAAGAGCCTCCACCCTAAGCGTTTTGGATCGAAGAAGAGAGAAGAGAGAGGCGTACGTGTGATATCTCGCCATTCAAAGGCTTTTCTTTTAATTACGTTAAAATATATATATATATATATATATATATTTTAAAGTCTTAGTATTTATTTATTTTAAAATCCTAAACCTCACCTCTACAATTTTATCTTTCAAATCTATATTAAATCATTCTATGAGTATAAGTGTTTATTTATATCTTTAGTTAAACATGATGATCTTTGAAAGCTAAATTTGCGATAAAAAAATGTATGTTCATCCTATCAATATAAAACCCTAATATCGTATGGATCATTTGGTTTGATTTCAGTTTTGGTTCAAATTGAAATGTTGAATTCTGAGTTTTAGTGAATTTAACAAACCACTAGATTCTGACCCGCCCTTTTCAAAGGGCGGGTATATTTTTTGTTTAAATTTTCCAAAAAAATAATTTTAATATTTATATTTTTTAATTAATTTTATTGTTTTAAAGACATTACCAAATATGTATACTGATTAGAATTTGTTTTTTCTGAATTTAATAGATATATTGATAATTATATGTATAATAGAGTGATATAGATATTCATACGTGTTTGTTTGGTTCAATTAAAATATGATTAATTATTAATATATAATTGCCGGTTAATATAAGAGAAGTAGATCCTTATATTTGTGGAAGTTACCAATATATTTAATTAAAAATAGTTATAAAAGTTGTTTTGTTTTATATACACATTGTTTTATTTTTATTAATATAAAATAGTAAATTTAAGAATAAATAGTTGGACAACATTTATCAATTGGTCATGATCCTATTTTAATAAAATACTAGATTCGGACCCGCCCTTTAAAGGGCGGGTATATATTTTGTTTAATTTATTTTAAAAAATTAATTTTTATATTTGTGGTTTTTTATAATTATATTTGTGTTTAATAATTTACCGATAATATAAAAGATTTAGTGTTATTAATATAAAAGAAAAATGCATGAGTAATAAATTGTTGGACCAAACATTTATGAATAGGTCAATGATCCCGTTTTAATAAAATAGATAGATATCAATACACGGTTGGTTTTCAAATTATTCGGTTTGATACAAATCAGATCAGTTCCTCATGGATTTAATACTCTACCAGATACATGCTTGATTATGTAACTAGTGATATATAAACAAATAATGTTGGTATTTCGAAACAATTATGAGTTTATCCAAAAAATCATGATCAAGAAGAAGTAAGTGGTCGTTATGTTTAAACATAAACCAACTCTCATTTGTCCTTCACCAATAGTCATTACAAGAACACTTGCCACCTTCAAACCGATGAAACCGATTGTTATCCCTCACAATGATCACTCGTCCCGTACATACGGACATGAACTTGATCGCGTTATGACAATCCCCGCACACTCGCAGGTTCTTAATCACCCTGATCGGCCTATCAGCCGGAAACGTGATCAGCCCAAAAGCAATAGCTAATCTCTCGCTATGATACCTTATGGTCTGATTCTTCTCGTCTCCATCCACTTCTCTCAGAACAAAGCTCGTGTCTGCAACGTAACCCGCTTTCTCCATCTCTTCCCCTAACTCAGCCAGCTTCTCGTAGATCTCCTTGCTCCTCTCATGGCGTCTCTCTCCAGCTGCAAATGTGTGAACTTTGTTCCTTTCCTCAACCCAACTCAGCCCTGTCTCCTTCTTCTCCCCTCTGTCTCGAAGCAACTTTCTAGCTTTGGCTGCGTCTTTGAATCTACCATCGGCTGCATAAGCATTGGATAACGAAATGTGCATACCGGAACTCACTGGTCCTAGTTCAAAGACCTTGTCCGCTGCGAATGCCGCAAGCTCTGTGTTCTTGTGGAGTGTACAGCCGGTTAGTAAAGCTCCCCATACTGATTCCGTGGGATCGATAGGCATGTTCATGATCACTTCTAGCGCTTCTTGTAGCTTACCAGCTCGTGCTAACATATCAACCAAGGAAGCGTAATGTTTATCCGTCGGCTCGATTTTATATTCTTCCTTCATCACATCAAAGTAGTATCTCCCTTCATCGACCAAACCCGCGTGGCTACAAGCATTCAGAACGTTCAGAAAAGTGATGAAATTTGGTTTCATCCCAGACCGTTTCATCTTTTTAAACAACTCAATAACTTCTTGAGCGTGTGAGTGTTGCGCACAGGCCTTGAGCATCGCGTTCCAGATCCCAAGATTCTTCACGGGGGTCTCGTTGAAAGCTTGATAAGCTCCTTCTAGAACACCACACTTTGAATACAACGAGACCAAAGAGCTTCCCACGAAGCTAGACGAGTCGAAGCTAGACTTAATACACAGTCCCTGAACCTGCCTACCTAACTCAAGAAGAGTGGAGTTAGCGCAGACACTAATGACACTTGAAAACGAGTGATCATTAACTTCAAGATTCTCAAACAAAGCTTCTTTAAACATCAACAAAGCTTCCTCGTTCTCACCCATCTGCGCATACCCATAAATCATGGCACTCCAAGTAACAACATTTCTCAGAGGCATTTCATCGAACACCTTCCTCGCATCAACAATCTCTCCACACTTCCCATACATATCGACCAGAGAACTCCCCACGAACACATCGGACTCGTACCCAATCTTCATAGAGAGGCAATGAACAGATCTTCCGATATCAGAACGGCTGAGAATCGCACAGGACTTCGTAGCCGACGGGAGAACACGATCATCAGGGCGGAGGCTCCCGGCCATCATTTTCCTGAGGAAGTCGAGGGACATCCATGGAAGCTCGTTCTGGGCGAAGCAAGAGATGATGGAGCTCCAAGTCGTGGCGCTCTTTTGATGGGTTTCTTGGAAAGCTCGGTGAGAATCGAGTGGGAGGTGGGATTTGGAGTAGAAGTTGATGAGATTGTTGGCGATGAGAGGGATGAGAAAGAGGCCTGATTTGACGATATACCCATGAAGCTGAAGTCCTTTAGCTGTTGATTTGGAGCGTGCAGAAGAAAGAAGGAGATCGTTGATGAGGTGGTAGTTGTGGCATGGAACGACGAAGAAAGCTGAAGAAATGTTGTCCAGCATTTGGACAAGTTCGACGAGAAAACCAATCTCCCAATGGTTTTGTTGTGTGATTATTGGGTAGATTTTGCGTGACTTATGAATTGGCTCGGCCCGTTAGGCTCATTTACTTAAGTTTTATTCACTTAATTGGCGGAGGCTCCTTCATGTCACATGGTTGAGAAACACATATGACGGCAACAATTTGAGTAGAGTTCCTTTTTTTTTCAATTATGAGTACGTCATTACGTAATCTCTATTACAAATTATGATAAGTTACATGCAATATATACCATATTTGAATAACTTCACCGATAATTTCATGACAAGACTCTCTGTATGCAACATACAATCACAACGAATGGCTCTATCAACAGTCTATGAAACTTTTGATAGTCTTACATTTTATAATCTGCAAAAAATTGCATTTTCTAAAAATCAAACTTCATATTTAATGTAAAAGCCTTTAAACCTTGATCAATAGGCTATGGTGATTTCACAAGTAGAATTTCTACTCATATATTTATTTCATTTAGAGATTTGGATCTTATAGTACTAGCAACAGTAGTCTCATAACAGGGTCTTTTAGATATAAAAATATTTAAAAAGTTTAAGGTACGAGAGAGTGTATCCAAAACTTAAAAAATGTCCCTTTATTGAGAGACCATAATCAAATTTTAAGAGTTTCTAAAGATAGGTGTATGTTTTCCATTGCTACATAATTTCAGAAACTTTAAAATTTAATTACATTAATAATCTATCTTAAAGTAATAATATAATATTGTGTAGAGACTCAATTCAAGAGACTCATTACTAATGATGCTCTTAGCTATTAGAACGAGAAAATGATCATGTTGGAACAAATTGTCTAGTTTAGCCTGCTTATGTTCATAACTTAGTGAACTCGATTTTAGTTAATCGAGACTTTGAACCCGCCCAACTCTGTTTAATGTTAACCCAATACTATTTTAACATTGGTTTTCGCACTATAATTTGTATATAAAAGGTTACATCATACTTAGCCCAATTTTAATGTTTTGTGCAATTTATTTGATGTTTTCTAAAATAAGTAAACTATACAAATTTATGTTTCAAGTTGATAATTTAATATTTTAGATAATATAAAATTTATACTCACTTTTTCATTATTTTCTTATATTAATTTGTTTTTTATAAATTTACGAGTATTTACCTAGGTTTTAAAACGCTGATACGGAGACCGGATAAGGTGCAATTTCCTTAGTGATAGTGACATGTCAACTATATCTTCCTACGCATTCATGGGACTTCTACTTGTTGATCGTCACACTTACATTTAAATTGAATTGTCTCGACTTATGAAGTTTGCCAGCTGTCACATTTAGGTCTTCCTCACTCCTTCTTTGCCTTGCAAGTCACTCATAGTCGATTGTGTAAGGATAGCTTCAACTGGCTCTCTTTGGTGCTCCTGGAATAAACCTTGATCTGGATTGCTTTCTCTGACCATTCCTTCTTCATTCCAACAAACATCTGCTGCAGCTTAAATATTTTTGAGACAATGCTGAATCTCTATTTTACTAGCGAGGGAACCACGTCTCTTAAACTTCTACAAGGAACCGTGTTGGAGATTGCTATAGAGAGCATCAGTGAAGCAGTTGAGACCATTCCATAGCATAATCGCAGCCCAACTCTTGGCAGCGAGGATAAAGTTTCAGATGACAAACACGGAACATCTGTTTCAGCAGATGACCTCCTCTTAACCATCTTTTTGTTTTCCTTAGTCTTTCCTAACAAGTATATTTCAATCTTAACTTGTTTTTGTTATGTGATCAGACTCCAACGAAAAAGTATTCAAGCGACTTGCTATAAAAAGAGATGGAGAGAACTCGTGTGAGCACATCCTGCTTTGCAGAGTTAGTCCCTGTAGACAGGCCCGGTCCTGGGCTAAAGCCCAAGAAGCAAGAGCTTTGGGCGCCAAAAATATATCAAATTTAAGAGCGCCTAAAATTGATTAAGTCTATGTAGTATATAGTGGTTTGTAGATTTATGTTGTGGTTTTTATGTTGGTAGTTCGAATCTTCTCTATGTTTTTTTTTTTAATTTAACAAGGATGACAATGAAATAAAGTCTGATGCAACGTACAACATTCTTTCTTTTTTAACCATTTAAGTTTTTTTTTATTAAATTAACTGATGTATCCAATAGCTATTAAATAGAAAACATAATTATTATATTCTTATACTTTAACAATCATCTAGGTTTTAATTCTTCTCAACCCTTTTTTTGTTCTGAAGTAGCTATGTTCTCATTTATTGATTGACTGTTTTTGAAATGGATGTACTTCCCATTTTCTATGTAATATTTCTTATTATCTGTTTCTTCTTATTTATTTTCATAATTTTGCATAATCTATTGTTTGAATACGAATATAAAACTATTAGAAACTAGTTATGTTCTCTGGAATTATGTAAAAATTTATAAGACTTTACAAATCAAAATTATGGTTCTTTATTATAATTCTATGAAGAAATTTCATTTTCTGGAATTTCATTAGCTGAAAAGAATGTTGAGAAAAAATTACAAAAGCCGTTGAAATATTGGAATTTTCAAAAATAATGGATAACTTATACATAAACACATTTTTTTATCATGTATTACTAACAATTATGATTTCAACTATTACTATAATTGTTTTTTTCAAAATTGAAACTCATAAATTATCAATCATGTAACTATTAAATGGATTATGGAAAAAATACAATAATACAAATTGACCAAAATATTTACTTATTACAAATTAATGATAAATTTGACAAAAATAAATAAATATCTTTTAAAATAATTTATTGATGTTTATAAGTTTTGTTTTAAAAAAATTGTAATATTATCGCTATTGATTACATTAAAAAGATTATAGCTGAAGGGCAACTATTTTGATGCTACTTTTAATGGAAGGTAATGGTGTTCTGTAGATGTGACTTAAGTTGTAGCTGTTCTGAAATTTTCTTGAGGTCTTCATGGAGCTTCCTGGGGATTCTGATACTGGTGGCCAAATATCATATTATCAGTTTTTGTCGGCACCATATTATCATTTCGACTCCCCTAAACAATTCGAAAATTTTCAGAAAATATATTACCAAACCACTTCTAAATAATTTAATTTTTTTTTTTCTAAAATCACTCAAACAACTTCAAAACTCACCTATCAAAATTAAAACACTCTAAATTTTCCTAAAACCCTTAATTCAATACACCCCTTTAAATATATTTTAAATAGTTATGTGTGAGTTAGACTATCAAAACCTAAGCCCATACATCTCCAAAACAAGGATATATGCATAAGATTTCAGGTTTATACATTATAACATAGAGTCTAGGCATGGGTATTTTGGGTATCGGTTGGGTTAGGTTCGGGTATCGAGTAGTTCGGGTAAGGGGCTAAGGATCCATCCATTTACTACTTGGCCTATTTTCGGTTCGCTTCGGTCAGTTCAAATAGTAAAACTAAGAACCCGAAAATACCCGAAAAAAATGGTTCTCATTTGGTTCCAACTCCGGTTCAGTTGGTTCAGGTAGTTCGGCTTAAATATCATATATCTGGGTACAATGTCGAATAAAATAATTTAAATTAAACTTTTAGATATTTCAGATTACTTTGGATATCTAGGTTAAAAATATTTGGATGTTTCAGATACTTTTGGGTAGTTCAGATACTTCATAATAATTTAGTTGTCTTCAACTATTTTTGGATATTTTTAATAGATTTTTAAATTATAAATATATATTTAAGTATATTATATGTATATATTATTAACATTATATATATTTGGGTATCTATTCAGTTCTCGGTTCGGTTCCGATTCAATTTAGTTATTTCGGATATAGAGTTATAGGAATCATTCGAGTATTTAAGGATTTTGGTCTGATTCAAGATTCGGGTATTTCAATTTTTCCCTCCAGTTTTTTTTATTTCAATTTTTTTAACCAGGCCTTATAGAGCCTATCTAGTTTGCCTGTAGACGTGACTTTCAACTACAGTTTTCTTGTGAGCTCCTCTATTTTTTCTTTTTTTTTTTTGGTAACTCAGGTGTCCGGAACTTATTTAGAGGTCCGACTATCCTCCGAAGGGGTCCTGAACCCCAACGGAAGGGATGTTAAATCCGTTGTGGCTAAGACTCGAACCCGGGTGGCGGGCAGTACAACTGTACCTCCTTTACCACCAAGCTACGAGCCTTGGTTAACTCCTCTATTTTGTTGGCTTGTTTTTCTAGGTTTTCTTCTCCATGCCCTAATTATTTTGTTGCACGTTTTATTTTGAAAGCAAAAAAAAAAGGTGAATTTACATAAAAGCTCCTTTCGTACTGATGTTTTACTGCTAAGATCTCTATATTAAATATTCTTGTTTCTTTGGTTTTGTTTTAAGAAAGTACTGGATTATACCCGATATCCGAGGCCACATTGTTTATTAACCGTATTTTTTTGTATTGAAAGTAATACAAGCTTAAAAAGTGACATATTTTATCATGTGATAATTCAGAAAATTTAGGTAAAACGTGTGCTTTCACAAATATTCTTGAATGGCAACTTGCCGCAGCACCACCATAGCTTATGACTTCTGAACTCTTTGAACTAAACAGAATCAATCACTCTCTACTCACTTGAATCTTACTACTCCCAAATCAGGGTACCATTCATCAGTGACCCTCCCATTAAGGTCACTGCGCGGACTAAGTGGTAGTGGAGTTACACAGGTATCGAGGTTGATGGCAATCTCCAACCTCTGTTCTGCCTTGTTTTATATGTTTTCCCAAAAGGGACAATAATTTCCAACAATGATAATGCTTTTACAGCTATAGATTGCACGAATTTACAGTAGTTCTACTGTTTGGAAAGTACTCTTTTACCCTTCAATAATGATGTTAGATAGTCCCCACATGTAAGAGTTGCGTATATTATAGGCCAAAACACGCCTCACTCGCAGAAACTGTGAGGAAAGGATGGAGAAAACGGAAGGAGAACAAAAGTCTCATGTGCAAAGAGGGTTGTGGAAACCTGAAGAAGACATGATATTGAGAAGCTATATCCAGAGTCATGGAGAAGGAAACTGGGCAGACATCTCTCGTAGAACCGGTCCGAACCGTAACTTTCCAAATATAGGGAGTTTGTTTCATCTACTCTTAAAGCGGAATGTTGGGAGTATAAGGAATATGTGTTTTCTTGTTTGAATTGTGTTCAGGATTGAAGAGAGGAGGCAAAAGCTGTAGGTTGAGATGGAAGAACTATCTGAGACCAAATATCAAAAGAGGATGCATGTCACCTCAAGAACAAGACCTCATCATCCGCATGCACAAGCTTCTCGGCAACCGGTATTTCCTCTTTTTACATACCATTGACCCTCCCTCTAATCACATTCTTAAATATTAACTCTCTTGTATTCTCCTCTATAAGATGGTCGTTGATCGCCGGTCGCCTTCCTGGCCGGACTGACAACGAAGTCAAGAACTACTGGAATACACATCTGAACAAGAAATCCAATTCCAAGAAACAGAATGCAACGGAATCAGTGGATGCCACTTCTACGTTTGACAAGCCAGTTATGTCTACAGAAGCGAGAAGAAGCCATGGAGAAGAGGGCACTACCACTACCTGCATGGAGGAGACGAACTGCTTTGGCTATGACGTCCCCATAGGATCTCCCGTGCCTCTCATTTCTCATTACCCAGACACTCTTGTGTTTGACCCATTTTTTGCCTTCACCGATTTCTTTCCCCTGCTTTAGAACTCTCCTGAATTCATCTCGAGGGATAAATTCTTGCAGAGACTTTGAGATTCATACGAGGGACGTAGTCTAGGCAAGAATTAATCATGAATTGTGTAATAAGCTTTGTCTGAATTTTGAGGATCCTATTCTTACCTTATCATCATCAACTACAGTACACTTCATGTCCCTAACTACTTTTCTGACTCCAGAGTTACCATGTGAAGACAACAAAAAGCATATGTCCATTGAATTAACAACTGTCCGTAAAAGAAATTCAAATTTTGGTAACATGTGTTGAAGAAGAAAAAGGGAAGTTGTAATTACTTACAAAACATCATCGTCCTGAGGATATAAGATACCTTCATCAAGTGGTAGTGAAGGAGGGGTACCTGGAGGGATGCTAGCAGCACCATTTTCACCAGCACATATGCAAAGTGCTTCAGCATCTCTGATCGTTGAATCGAGGTCGATATGCCCAGACAGCTCGTTGATGAACTTCAAGAGTGTGTCAAAATCCATCTGTTCTCCCATTATCTTGCTGCGGCATCGCTTTAAGATTGCCACACAAACGTATAGGTGAAGGTGTTCTGTGAGGTACTGGGTCCATAACACCTCCCATAGCTGCATTGTATTCTCGTACTCAAACTCCCTGAGACATGTACATTTCCCCCAGAATCAAATACAACACAGCCAAAGAAATTCCAATTCCAATATTTATATTTTTAAAATGAGAAAACAATACTGACACTTCTCATCATTCACATGCAAATTGTGATCGAACTGTATTTCAGGTGTTTTAAACTAAAAGAGGCGGAGAAAAAGAAACAAACCTTTTAAACTGAATCAGGATCCAGCGGAAACAGAAGAAGTAATTCAAGCAGTCATTCTCCTTAAAGTAATTATGCAGCGGGCTATCGAGCAACTCCACCAGCTGTGGATAGCGACAAATGAAAATGAAATTGAAAAGGTTCCAGATTCAGATCCCACAGGAATACTGGCAGAAAGGAGAAATGCAAAACAAAAATTGTAAATCTGTTCTTGAGAAAAAGAAGTAGACCTTTGAGAGTGCAAAGAGCTGAGTATGCATCCCATTCTGGTCACGATTGAAGTTGGGTCCAAGGCGTTCCATCAGTGCCACAAAACACCAAAATGCTTCTGATTCATCCTCCATTACGAACAAGATAGGGGACAGATAATCACTCATTCCCTAAAGATCAGTAAAGCATTTGTCAGTTAAGCCACACAGCGGGAAAAAGCAAAATCCAGAAATGGAAGAATGACATCGCCAACTTCTGATTCAGTGCTAAGGATGAAATTTGAAAACTGATAAGTACCTGGCAGTAACCGAGGTCAAAGTTGTAGAAGGAGTACGTCAACAGAATATCACGCATGATATTGACGTTCAGATTGTCATCCCCTTCATAGTACTCAAATGCCCTATCAGTTCTTACCTACACAAGAAGGAATCAACAGGATATTAAGGTCAGTACAGAATTTAATGAATAGGGCACACCACATAAATTAAAAATACTCTCAAACTCTCTTACCACATCTTTATCTATCAGACCTTTCCTCTCTCGATATTTTGTAAACCTTTTTGCTTGTTCAGGGGAGATGCTCTGTCAAAAAAAGAATAAATACTTGTTAAGAGTGTTACGCTAGTCTAAGAAAACACTCAATTTTATTTACTTAGATCACAAATCATCCTGCGAAGGAACTACATAGCCAATTAAGGAATCAAGAAAAGATGTCAAATGATTACGAACGAACCTTCCATTGCTGTTTCAATGTTTCATATTCCATCCGTTTGACCGATCGAAGATATTCTCTCTCTGCATATGTTGAGTCATATGCATGATAGCCCAAGAGAAAGGGCCAGACCTATAATGGTGATGCTATGTTATCAATCTGCATATAAGTATGCGAAGCCTATATTTGAATTTCATCTGAAAGAGAAAAGTTAACCTCTTTTCGCAAATGGTGCTCAATGCCTCCATAGAAAACTCTCTCTCGGAGAGCTTTTGGTTCCACAACTCGGCCTTCATAATCCAAGAATGCTGTGAACTGAGAACCCAGGAAAAGTTTAAAATTAAACAAAGATAAAAAGGAAAAGAAAATATATGCCTACACACTTCGCAAATAAAGAAGCATAACATATTCCATACCAGGGTGCACATACTTTCTGGGCTTAAAAAAAATTGCAGAGTTCAAAAGTGCTTACCTCTTTGGAACCCATTGGTGACTGCCTTGGTTTTCCCCACACCAAACTCAACTTGTTAAACTGCAAAGGAGGAACAATAAACGACATAATCCATAACAAATTCATAAGTTCCAAATTTTACACATACGTGCCATTAGGAGTGGCTTGTTAATAATCAGTTCCAGATACTTGGTGTTAATGAAGCATCGAAAGCATTACATCCCAAAATGTCTATATTGCTAATACAGGGTGCAGCATCCACATATTGCACAAGTGGTTATCACCGTCTCAAGCTGAGCGTTCAAATCTATGCTTAACAAGTTAACATGCCTAAATTTACAAATTGATTTCCCTTGAATGACAAACAACATTCAGAGCTGTGTTTCCAACGAATCTCAACAAGTACAAGAAAAGTGACAGTAACTCAACTAGTCACTAGTACCCAAGTAATATTCCAAATAACTGAAAGTACACGTACAACTAACATGCATATGTTCACCCATGGAAACACTCTACAGACCCTAGCCCGGTAGGATAACTTAAATACAACTGTCCTGGTGACTATTAATCGAGTATTCATAATGATATGCAAGGGAAAACTTCACGTATGGAATAACGACTTTCACCCTACATATCTAAGATAAATGAGAATCCATTCTAACGATGAAATATACGGATATAATTGCCACCAGCATGCTAATACTTATTACAAAGCAGATAAAAAGAAAAAAAAATGATCCTCACCTCTAACGGATCAGCAGGGACATCAACGATATTAGGAATCTCTTCATCATGCTCATTTACAGGATAACTATGTGGGCTTTCATGATATTTTTCCTCAGCAATATTTGTCAACTTTTCAGGATAATTATGCACGGGTTGGTTATTCCATCTCTTGTCAACGGAACCAAAGCCATTGTTTTCGGAAAACAACTGAGTGGTTGTTTCTCGAGCAAACTTAGTAACCAGAGAAAACTTCTCCAGGAGATGAATTGAAAGGTCACGGGCAGGATCATGACTCTTGTGCTTTCTCAACCCATGCTGGGAAACGCTAGAAATTCTGTTATCAACACCTGCACTTGTTCTCCCTTGATTCTCACTAGACGATCCTCCGTCTAATGAGTATATTGATTGTCCATTTGCAACAGGAAGTGTACTTGGCAGCTCCAGTGAAGAAAGAGTTCTCTGTCGGATATAATCATAAGATGTATTAGCCCATAAGATAAACCAAAATCCTCACTCCACCCAACATGAGATGATTTGATATAATTACCTGCAAGGGACTCCTAAAATCATTCACAATGAACACATTTGCATCTTCTGCCGACCTATATAAAGTCCAGATTATGTAAGAACGACTAATATATGTGTGACATAACTATGTAACGACTCATCCAGTTCCATAACATGGCAAACTTTGGTCGTCCACAAACTTTCATATCAGGTCTCACTAATGAGTAAGTAATAACCACAATAAGCCGTGTAACCCCAAAAATTTAAAGGCATGCTTTCCATAAATAAGTAAGTCACATCAGACAAACCTTGCAAGAAAAACATGTTGCTTGACTATGGCTAGAAACTCCCTGACACCTCCATTGTAGAAGTACAGAGGCGGAAATGCAAGCCCTGCATAACATTTTAAACAACTAACAGTTAATAAAACCAATAGAGCGAGATGGAAACCATCTACATAACGAGTATAATCTAAACAAAAGCAGCAATTTGCTTGGTTACCAGAAGAGAGCACAACGATGACATACTGCCATCCGAGAGCAGGAGTGTGTCGCCTGATAGACCTAACTTCAGTGAATGGAACTGCTGTGATGGTATAAAGACTCCTATCTAGAAAAGAAGATACAGAAACTAAAAAACCAAGTCAAATCCATTTTCTTTTAAATACTAATTTAGCTCCAACGATTACCTTTCTCTGTTAGCTTTGCGTTTGAGGTTTGTCCCTTGTAAGGAGTCCACGACTAACCATCACAGATGAGAAACAAAAAATCAAATCCAATAATCAATTCGTATATACAAAAATCGAAGAAAGACTTTTGATTACCAAGAAGAGAAGAGAATCTTGCTTGGTTAACTTCAATCGACCACTAATCCTCTCGGATGCGAACTGTGTGGGATGAATCGCGACGTTATCCTTCAGATATATCAATTCCGCGCCGCCGTCGTGTTCACTAGATGAACTTCTCTTCTCGCTGTCGCACCGCATCATGCTAGCCGATCCCTGAAATACAAATCGAACGATCGAGAGAGGAAGAGATCGATTCAATAGACGAATTCGCAAGTCAAGCGGAGAAATTCGTAGTGATTGCGATCGGCTTTGGAAGGAAAAAGTGATTGCGATTCAGAAACAGAAAGTATTACTTGTTGTTGAGAGGCGGCGTAATCGGCATCGTCGGAGAGATCGTGGAGCTCCGATGATTCCATACTCATGGTTTCACGGGAGGAGAGAGAGAGAGAGAGAGAGAGAGAGAGAGAGAGGGGAAAGAGATGACGAGATCGATTACCCTCGAGACGAAGTAAAAAAAAAAAGAAAGAAAGAAGAAGAGTGCGTTAAAGAAGCTGTAGGCGCGTTGAGAATATTCTATTACGTGTGTTACAATTTGCAGATAGAAAAGGGTTGATTTGTAAATAACTCTTGGTAGTTAGATCTGAATTTTTTGGCTCAACATTTTACTTAAAGATTAACCAAATGTTTTACACACAGTCCTTATCATCTTCCTCAATATATTTTAACCGATTTAGCATAATAGAATACAATTTGGGAACATTTTTCTCCAAAGAGATAGCTTCCTTTGCCAGTTTATATGCCACTCGTTTGCTTTACTACAATGAAACGGTGTCTTATAGTCTTGAATATGAACATGGAGAGTAAGCCAAGTTAGAATACCTTGTACGATGTGCAAGCTTTTTCTGTTTCGTATCTCTATTTTCTAATTGGATTGCTTGATTTTCCTTCACATGCGAGTAAATTTTTTCTAGTTATTTAAATATTTTAGAGAAAAGTATCCATGTGTTCGATTTCTCCAGTGTTTGAGACTGATTAGTTCCAAATGCAACAAAACAGACCTCTTTGCCATGTTCAGGTGGTGGGTACAATGATTGTTTGTTGCTAATCGCTGGGGCTTATCTTCTTCGGTGTGATAGGCTGCAGATTTGAGATTTTCTTCCGGTTATAAGCAAGAGGTTTATCCACATGTCTTCAAAGAAGCCTGGATCGATGATTATCACTGTTAGTTTCTACTTGATTTAATTATGGTAATCTTATTTAACAGTGTATCTTTTGGTGGTAGCGAAAATCGCTAATGGTTCAAAGTGACACAATCACACATCATCAATGGGTAGATGAAGGACATGTAAGCGAATTAAAAAAAAACTTGCATACAAATAATATGTGTAACTACCATTGATAATATCATATACAAAAATGGAATGGCCTAAACAATAGCAGCGGCTAGTAACAAAATGTGGACTGCTAATTTCATATTTGAATTGCTAACACATTATTTACTTGTTATGTTTTACATCAAAAGATTATTCTATTACTCAAATTAAATATTGTATGAGAATCTAGACCATAACAGAATATCCAATAAAAACTAAATTTGTATGCATTATTTACTTGTTGTTATTATACAAAAGATATATATTCTAATACCACTACAAAAAGGGTATTGATAGCGTGTCACGATAGCATTGATTTTAAATCTGCTATGAAAGATAAGTTTTTTGATTTCGGTACATATAAATAGCAGTTACTGTGTGCTATCGTGCAAAATTAGTAAGCGGGAATAAAAAAACACGCGTAGTGTCTATACTTAGTGAAATTTTGACAACCGAGAAATACTAAATTGTTTCTCTCTTTACTCTTAACCCTTACGATTTTTAAGCTTAAAAAAATTGGGGATCAAACATAAGAAAGTAGATTAAAAAAAAGGAGAGAACTCTCTCGAGAACAAACCCTAATCGCGACACCTCAACCCCATTTCTGGTCGTGGAAACCCTTTGTCGACACCAGCAAGCTCGATTTCGTGCTCAGAAACGGTGATATTCTCCATTGCAACTCGATTCAAGGAGAATTGAAGCTCGTAATCGAATCGAAAGGTAGAGATTTAGGACTTGTTTTTTTCGATCTTATAGCTTCCCTCGATGTAGGGTTTGTTTCAGTTTAAGTTATTAACTTTCACATGCATATGTTCTCTCCCATTTCGTCTTAAAATCATACTGATTTAGTTTTTTTTTTGGTTACAGATTATTTCCATCTTTCTTGTTTCTGAGTAGTTTCGGTTTAGTTATTACATGACTCTTGTGTTGATTTGTTCTATCCCATTTTGGTTTACTTATTATATGACTCTGGTGTTGATTGATTTATGTTTGATTCTCGTTGTTTAATTAGTGACTTTTGTTAAACTTTTTGATTTTTGTTTCTCATTATGTGTTATGTGCTCAACATAGTCTGCTATTTAGAATATGTTATTTGTGACACTTTTGCTTGATGTTACGGCTTTAAAGAAGGATAGATAAAACAGTGTTGGACAAAGTGTGGGTTCATCTTTCAAGGTATGTAAGTAACATATATAAGTTACATTTCAGTTGGGGATTGGAGTAGTTAATGATATGGTTTGTTTTGTTTAGTTATAACCGCATAGTTGATCCTGCTTATGAGAGAGGTGCTTGGGACTTTGTCCAAGTTGTGTATGCTGGTAAAGGAGATTTTCAGTTGATCATTAGCCTTTGCACAGACTGTCGCAATGTAGATCGTCATTCAACAAGTGATATAGTTGATCATCTTGTGAGAAGGGGAATGGATGAGGTTTACAAGCGACGTAAGAACTGGTACCATCATGGAGAAGTGGTCTTAGTGGCTGAAGGCAAAGCGAATGTGAATCAGTGAAATGAAGAGATTGTTGGGTTATACAAAGCTGCTGAGAACTTAGATGAAGAGTTGGCTACTCCACGTGAGTTCTTTGAGATGGCAGAGGGAGAGGACATGAAAGAAGATGAGTTCTTGGCAAAAATAGCAGATGCTGAAACCTCATTATATCCAAACTGTGCAAACCTTAGCAAGTTATCTGCCATTGTTTCATTATTCAGACTAAAGACTAAGAATGGCTGGTATAACAAGAGCTTCAACGATCTACTTGAGACATTGCATGAGCTGTTACCAAAGGACAACGTTCTTCATACATCATTATACGAAGTGAAGAAATTCTTGAAGTGTTTTGATATGGGTTATGAGAAGATTCATGCATGTGTCAATGATTGTTCTCTATTCATAAAGAAGTTGAAAAAGCTTGACAATTGTCTAAAATGCAAGGCTTCAAAATGGAAGACTAACATGCACACTAGTGAGGTCAAAAAAGAAATCCCACAGAAAGTATTCAAATACTTTCCAATAATTCCAAGGTTGAAGAGAATGAATGATTAGGTCTGAAGAAATGGCCACTAACATAAGGTGGCATTCTAGTAACAAGAGAAGCAATAGTAAACTCAGACATCCCATGGATTCTGTGACATAGAAACAAATGAATGACAAATACTCCTACGTTTTTGGCTGAAGAAAGGAATATACGGCTAGGACTATCCACTGATGCATTTAATCCTTTCAACATGAAAAATAGCAAATACAGTTGTTGACCGGTGTTGTTAGTGAACTACAACTTGCCTCCTAATCTATGTATGAAAAAAGAGAATACAGCCTTGTAACAATATTGACGTCTACTTAGAACCGTTGTATATCAACATAAAATTAAGTTAATGATTTGATATAAGACATGATGGTTACATGTTCTTTATATGAAATTTAACCTTCACAATTAGAATTTGAATTTCTAAATTGTATTAGACAATTGTTATACTAGGGACAAACACGTAAATAATTGCAATTGTTATACTACATGTTGGTGTGTAGGCGGCTAAAATTTTTAAACATAATATTAGCTTCAACAAAATAAAACACAAATACTTGAAAATGTTGTTATCCGGATAAAATCTTAAAAATAATATTAGCTATTAATAAGAAAGTTTGGACGTCAAACAATGATTCTCAAGGATTAATTCCAAAGAGATATCAAAATTATGAGAAAATAGTTATATATTATTAAATAAATTAACCAATTAACAATAAAACTAGAGAAATATTTTAAGATAAATCTAAAAAAAAATTTGTTACCAAAATAACATTTAAAGAAAAAAATGATTAAATAGATTTTATTAAAGGGTGTAAATATACATTTATACCATTTGGGTTAACTAACCTATAATTAGGGTTTATAGTTATTGGGTGAGAGTTTGGAGATGAGACTTAAAATTAAAAATAAAATAAAATATATTAATTTTAAAAAATAAAGAGACTTATTTTGGTTATTTTTTCTTTGAGTTATATTTTTGTGATAAAAATTTCGACTAGATCTATTTGAGAGATTTGCCCATAAAATTAAGAGGTTACACATAAATATAAGAAAACATTGTTATATGTTATTAAATGTTAACATTTAAATAAAAAATTAGCATAATTAAAATATATGCGTAAGATTATACCTGGCTAAATTTTTAGTGAATCGAATAAACATGTAGGAAATCTTTAATCTTATGATTATCATGGTATAAGTTTCTTAAAAAGTTAAACTAGTACTAAACCAAAAACAAATCAAGTTTAGAATTCTTCATTATTCAGTGACTCAACAGTACATATCTCCGATCAAATCATTTGATGTTTTCTTTTGTTGTGTCCTAATCTTTTCCAATAAAATTCCTTTATGAGTTGTGTAGTTGATCACTATCTTCACTAGTAATATCTACAAAAAGTCCTCCTCATCATCGTCATCTATATTTTGATAAATATGTATATGGACCGAAAACGTTATATTTAACACTGAATTCAATATCAACTGCCTTAAATAACTTGTACCAAATTAATACTACCTCCGTTTCGATTTAGTTGTCGTTGTAAGGAAATTTTTTCGTTTCAAAATAAGTGTCGTTTTATAATTTCAATGCAAAATTTATTAGTTTTACCTGTTTTTCTATTTTTCTATTGGTTGAAATGTGGTTAGGTGTATAAGTAATTGTGTTTTTATATAGAAAATATGTAAAATTAAATAGTTTCTTAATCTGCGTGTATAAACCTAGAACGACAAGTAAAACGAAACGGAGGGAGTATAATATTTTTTCTATTTGATAGACTAGTTACAAATGACATAGAAGACCTAAAGTTTTTACTATCCTGATATGCCAACAACTATATCAACATCACACTCTCAAGTGCTAGGAACTGCAAATATCACCAGTAAACACTCAAACGTGGTTAGACAAAAAAATTATATCACATTCTTTTATACATTACTAACGAATAAAGAAAAAAAATATAAAGAGTGAATAAGAATAAATTAATAGTATATCTACATGTACTTTGATTGTTCATACAACTCTCCTAACGGCTAACGATTCTCGTGACTAAAGAGTTTAAATCTCAGAAATTCATATAACTGTTTTCTCATTTTATTAAAAGAACTATTCACATAAATTAAAAACAAAAGTCCTAAATTTTACGATGATGAACTATACAATCTCAGATCACAACCAGAAAAAATATATTACTATGTACTTAATGGTTTCTAATTCACTAAGTTGACACAACGAGTTTGTCCACAAGAAGATGCGGTTCTGTATTTTTTTTGTCATCATGCGGTCCTGTAAATCTTGGGGTTATAAGCAAAAACAATTGAGGGCCTATATTTAACCCTCTTTTTTAATAACTGCTTATATATAATTTTGTATCACTGAGAAAAGACTTGACTGGAAACAAGAAAAAAACAAAAAAGAAGGTGAATAAAGAATTTTAAATAGAGAAGAAAAAAAAGTTAAAATGTTTGTGAAAAATATTACCCTTTCTATTTTTATAGTAACTGTGGATCCTATTTTAGCTGTGTTATTTTCTTTTTCTTTATTCTTTTTATTTATTTGTAGTGAAACTCTTTCTTCAGATAATTTTTAGTGATATGTTTGAAATTGTTATTGTCAACGATGATATATGTTTTATTTTAGAAAATAATCTTGTAATTTAAAAAAGAATTATGAAATATTTTATTTTTAATTTTCTATATAAAAAATTCTGTGTTTTCTTATATATATATATATTGTCATTTTCTGTCAAATTTCTAATTTTATTCATTTACAATATTTATCTTTTCCAACCTTCTACAATTGTTTTTAGAGTCTTACAAAATATTAGAAAGAGAGAAAATAAAAAGGGTCCCTTGGGAGACATTCAATAAAAGTGGAGCGATAAATAGAAAACCAGCATGCCCCCTGCGCAAAGATGATACGCATAAATCGAGAAATTGTCCAATTTTTTTTAAAAAAAGATAAACATAAAGGGAAGATATATTTTAGGATGAAAATAATCTCATACTAAATATAAATGGTTTCAAATACAAAATAATTACTCAAAATGAAAAAAATGACTTAAATATATATGGTTACAATAAATTTGACATCTATATCTATCTATCTATAATAATAAATGAGACATTGGTCTCGCCTCCTTGAGCCACCTCAGCAAAAACATTGGGGCAAAGCAGGACACGTGGCACTTTTTCTTTAACAATTTCATTTTAACGTTTTGTTACTTTTCAATAAGCTGGATAAAGTTTGGGCCTAAGCCCATTTACGTATAACACTTCTCACATCTTCTACACGTTGAATCCTTCTGCATGAGACCACTGTCGTAAGAAATCGTCGTAACGCGTCTGCTCCACTTTCAGACGATATTTATTACGGCATCCAACCAATTTTCCCCACTACTTAATCTTCGATTCAACTTCTCTTGCATCTACAACACTTTCAGAAGGTATATATATACACAACAACAAGTCTTCTCCACATATTTATGTCTCGCACTTTCACTTTTGTTTGGTGATCAACCATCCCCATATGGAACTCGTAGGATCATGTTCGGTAAAAGCTACGGCTAAAGCCAATTAGTTTCCAGAGACTTCGTGTTCTGTTTCTAGGAAAGTTTTTTCCTCTCGGACCAATTCCCCTAACTTAAAGGAATCCTCATCATCAGAGATAGTCGCTGATATCGCTACCAGTAAAAAGATCAACGACTCATACGAGAGATCGACGGTTGAGAAGAAGAAGATTAGCAGAACTGAGAGCGGGAGTTTGTTCAAGTTCAAGAGTGTGCCTTTCTACGGTGTGACATCCATCTGTGGAAGACAACCAGATATGGAAGACGATGTCTCCAGGATACCCAGATTCCTTCAATCTCCAACGAATACGTTAATAGATGGTCGTTTCAGTCCTCAATCAACGGCTCATTCCTTCAGTGTCTACGATGGCCATGGCAGTTCTCGGGTATAACAAAAATCAATTGATCACCTCTATAATTATATCCGACCATTGCAAAAATATCCGAGTTCTGATTGGAATCTTTAGGTTTTCTTCTGTAGGTGGCGAACTTATATTGCAGAGAGTAGAAATGCTAGGAAGAAGTACATTTACAGGAGAGTGTTGACTTTGGAGTCATACGTCTACAAAACAAAAACTAATACATGGACTTTACCAATACATATATTTCAGGGAAGCTAGCCCGTCAAGTTACTCTGCGACAAAGAAAGCATAAAATCAACAATCACGAGTTCACCAAGGCAAGTTTTTGATGGAATACTTCTTCCACACCATTTGAGAACAACCACAATCCCTACACTGCCTCACTATATATTTTTGTGTCAAGCAACATCATAGTCTCATTTGTATCAAGACATTGTTTTGAGGTTGTTTTCTCCATTTGTGATGAACGATTTTTATTTGGTTCATTAGGTTGAAGAACTGAGAGTCCAAGGTGTTGATCCTTATGCTTACAAGTGGGAAAAAGCCACAATGCAAATCAGCTCCAAGAGATATATAACCATCTAGCGAACGGAGAAGAATCAAACAGTGAGAGTGATCGTGTTTCTATAGTCGGGAGAGACGTTGTCGTAGAGTGTTTGAGAAACTTGCATTCTTGACTCTATGGGAAGACTCTGGAACCATTCAGGTTTTATCTTCTTCATTTTTGCTTATTAGATCACTAAGATGGCTTTGGTTTGATTGAGGGAATGCAATCTCTACGTTTATGTTTCTTGATAGTTGTACTGTGAGAAGGAAAAGCTGTCAGGTGATCAGTTTGAACTGCTGAAGGTATTTATAGACATTGGTGATATTTTGGGTGCTTGTGGCTCAATGAAGAGGACCGAGAAAGGTGAACTTGAATAAAAAAAAGTTCCATAACGGCCATAGAAAATATTTTTAAAGTATTTCACTATCCTATGCCCAGATCCGGCCCTGAGCTTACCATGTTTTTTTGTAATCTCTTTCACTAAAAAAATGTTTGGGTTTAAAGGTTGGGATGAAGTTTTGGACAAGATGGGCTCATGAAGTTCTCTGGCACGCTTCTTTGTGGAACATGCATGAGGTAACTGTTTTTTTCTTTTTTGGTTTTCTTGTTTACAATAAAATAATCAAAATACTTTGTGAAATATAATCCCGTTTTTGTTTTGGGATAGTTTCATCACAAACCTAGAGAAGGAGCGTTTGAGTTAAACGATGTATTTGCTATAATAAACGCGGTTCCTGCGATTGGTCTTCTTTACTATGGATTCTTTAATAAAGGACTTGTTCCTGGTCTCTGCTTCGGTGCGGTAAGTCCCCTCTCTTTTTGTATTCTTAGACAATACCTGAAACGTTATTGTGATTGGTCTCTGACTCTTTGAAATTTATAGTTAAGTTTTGATTATCTCACCGAAACCGAAAGAACATGAAAAATGGTTTAGTGAAAGTAGATTAAACTACTAAATCAGTAAATTATACGAAATTTTGTGAGGTAGATATGTAGATTTGGAATAGTTTATAATTGTTGTAAACCGTAAGATGTTTCTGACGTGACAGAAACAACTTCCAAATTTTAGCAAAGAAACAAAAAAGACTGAAACAACTATAGGAAGGACTGCTTAGTGCTTCGGCCCCAATACAGACCAAGGTTCGAATCTTGCTGGTCACTTAGGATAAAATTTAACATCTGGACTTTTCCAGCGTTTAGTGACCAAGGCGTAATCCGGCCGATAATGTAGACTGTTATGGACACTCGCCGCTAGCTTGAACCCATTTCAACGGAGACTATGATACACTGGACTATTTAAAAAAAAAACTATAGTTAAATTTATTATATTTAAAATTCATCGACCCGGTTAAGCCACATTTGCATTTTGGAGTTACCTAACTTTTTCTTAAACTAATTTGATGCATCATTAAAATAAATAGAGCCGATATAGCGTTTGGGATTATATAGTTGTTACAAGTTTGATGGAATCCATAGAGCGTTGCAAGAAGTACAATTCAAATAAAGCTTAATAACACATTGAGCCAGTCCCACTTCTTGTTGTAGCTGCTGACTTTCTTTCCGGTTTGGTTTCATACATGGGCAGGGACTGGGAATAACAATGTTTGGAATGGCCTACATGTTCGTCCACGATGGACTTGTGCACAAAAGATTCCCTGTAGGCCCCATTGCCAATGTCCCTTACCTTCGGAAGGTCGCCGCCGCTCACCAGGTTTAATTACCATAATCCAACGGTCTATCTTAGTTTCATAATTATTATCTGTTAATCCGGTTTACTATATTAATTTAACAAATATGGTTTTCAGCTACACCACACAGACAAATTCAAAGGTGTACCCTATGGGCTTTTTCTTGGACCCAAGGCAAGAACCTAACATCCCTTTAAAAGCAAATTATTTGCATGTTATTTTTAATGTTAACACGTGAGTTTGTTACTTCGTATGGTTTGGGGTTGGTTTTGGAATGGTGCAGGAAGTGGGAGGCAAGGAAGAGTTGGAGAAAGAGATAAGTAGGAGAATCAAATCGTACAACAAGGGTTCCACCTCTTAATTGCTTTAGACCCAGTTTTACCATTTTGTTCTTTTTTTTCTCGATCTGGTATGACAAATATTTTAGTTAATTTAAAGAATAAGTAGGGAAGATTCAGGCTAATTGGCCTTTTGAGTTACAAATTTTAAATGACTAAGAAAATGAAATATGAAGCCATGCTCCTAAAAAATCCAAATGATTTTTTTCTTACATAACAATGTTCTAAAAGTTGTTGTAGGCTGCCTAAGTGTGCCTAGATGCTAAATACTCACTAATCATGATGATTACATGTTAATCCTTATAAAAGTCACGATTTTGCGCTCGGCTGAAGAAGAATTGATGTAAGCTTCATTATCATATGTAAATATGTTGTCAAATTCGGAACAGCTATTTTTCCAGTAGAGATAAAAAGAGAAGTGATTTGTTCTTTTTTCTCCATAATGCTTTGTTATTCCTTCTTTCAACTAGTCGAGAGACTAGAGTTACAGTTAGAACACTCGTCGGCAGTGGATGTCGAGCCAGGAGCAAACTATCGCAATTTACTTTCAGTACAAAAAAAAGAACAATAAGGTTAAGAAATATTGTGGCATCTTATATCTTGTATCATCCCGTGCTTTCTTAAAAACTAAATCAAAGAAAAAAAACAATACTGATATAGAGATCTTAGACGAAAACATCAGTACCAAAAGGAGGTTATACGTAAATTCATGTTCGTTTCTTTTATTTGATGCAGCATCTATATATGGAATATCTGAATGCAACATTTAGATATTACATCCAAATGTTGTTTATTATTACAGTTAGCATTAGATTCAGATACAACATCTATATGCTAAATTGTTTTTTTTTTTTTCATTTTCTTTGATTTATAATAGGATTTGAATATTATTATTTAAAAAACTAAAAACATGATTTTTATTCTTAATCATAAACGAATTATATTATTTAAATAAATATATCTAAAATTAGTTTTGTATATTGGCCAGAAAATCTGACTTTTTCGGTTTCGGTTAAAGATCTGATTTGCTTGATGATCGTGTTGCAAGAAAAAGGTAACAATATGTAGGCTTTTTTCCATAGTAAGTGAATCTCTTCTTTGAGTTGTTTATTATATTGAGCTCTTGTTTACTAATGTGTAGAGACATTATGAATGTGCATGTGAGACGTGTTAATGAGATTCTTGCTCTACCTTACTCGGAGAATGACTTTAAGGGTCAGGAAGTCGTTGTTTCTGACAATGGTTCTTGGCTTTACGATGGTGAAGAAGGAAGTTAAACTTTGTTCTTCACGCAAAAAGAGATGGAGTTCTATAACGCAAAGAAGGAAAGAAAACAGAAAGCAAAGGGGAAGGAAGAAGGTGGAAGCTTGTCTGATGCAAACGTGAACAGTTTTGATCTTAGTGATATCTCAAAGTCGATGGAACAGTTCATCCAGAAGGTATCAAGTTACAAAGGAGCAAAAATGCCAGAAACAGGGTATTAGTTTTCTTGAACATTAATTACTCATCTTTCTAGCGTCTGGCCTCTAAGAATAACTCATTTCTCGTGTCTCCCATGAGGTTGTAACATAAGGTATCATGAAAATATCAAGCTTTAAGTACCATTTTTTCTATTGCTTGACTTGTGCAGGGAATGACTTGATGGCAGGGCGGAGCTATTCAGAGAGGAGGGAGTCAGCTGACCCCACCTTATTTTTAAAAATATATGTATTTCCTTATATAAACACGTAATGACCCCTCTAGATTAATTGTTTTGACCCCATAAAAATTACATAAGACATGAAAATCAAAAGCTTTATTTAGTTGTTTTGTTAAACGAACTCACGTTTTCTAACTAAAATGTGGGCTTTTACTTTAGTTCATTTTAAATTCAATTTAAATATAAGAAAAATATTTCAAATACATGTGTGCACATAATAAATATATATATAACAATCACAAATTCATTTAAAAAGTTAATTACTATGCATTATCTTATGTCATTCAAATAAAAATATATGTAAAATGTATATAAGGACATTTATAATAGTATAGTAGCAGTTTATTTGTATTGAGAATTCTATCTAATAATTTAAGAGTGAATTTACTATTTTAAGTATATAAAAAATTTAATTTTTTTTTTAAAATGTATACATATAAGTAAATATACACTAAATAGTAATAAAATTAAAGAGTACAATTTTATATACATGCATATGTAGGAAAAAAAATCCTATTTTAAATATATTTTCAAAACATAAACTTTATATAAATCATTATATCATTATATAAATTATTATATCAATATATAAATCATTAAATTTTTAGTTTTAAATTATAATAACAATTAAACTGAATTGTTGAAACAGACTCGATAATATAGTGTTCCATTGACTAATGTTGGTGATAACCAACCATCTTCAAACCCTCTCGTTAGGTCCCCTTTCCTCGGTTATTATTCTGACATTAGAATGTTTTTGAGAACATCAATTTCAGAGTTTCACGTGAAGCATGTTAACAAGCATCTTCGCCTCTTTAACACTTCTGTCACTCGTGTATCATTGTAGTAGTTTTCATTTTGTTTAGCCGTTGAGTTTTAGTTGTAACCCTTCAAACATGTTTGACATTTAATTTAATATAATAATTCAGTGCAAAAAATCAACTAATCCTAGGAATAGTTGTGTTATTTAAGAATTTAGTGCAAAAAACAACTAATCTTAAGAATAGTTGTGTTATTTAAGAATTTAATTATATTATTTAAGAATTTTGGTTTCTGTATGTTTAAAACTTGATATATACATATTGTTTTTTAAATTCTAAATGAAACATAATATGTTGTTTTAAATTCAAACATATTTGACATTTAATTTAATATAATAATTCAGTGCAAAAAATCAACTAATCCTAGGAGGCTTAAGAATAGTTGTGTTATTTAAGAATTTAACTATATTATTTAAGATTTTTTTTGTATATTTAAAACTTGATATATACATATGTTTTTTTAATTATAAATCAAGCATAATACGTTGTTTTAAATTCAAACATGTTGACATTTAATTTGATATAAGAATTTATTGCAAAAAAATCAGCTAATCCTAGGAGGCTTAAGAATAGTTGTGTTATTTAAGAATTTAATTATATTATTTAAGAATTGTGGTTTTGTATGTTTAAAATTTGATATATAAATATGTTGTTTTTAATTATAAATGAAATATTATAAAATTAAACCAATAGGTTTATTAGGTACAACTAAGACAAATAAGAAATAATATTTCTAAAAAACATGTAAAATATATTTAATATATGTATAAAACGTGTAAGACATATTTAAAACATGTTTGAAAAATATTAAAGTAATATTATATTGAAACTTAGTACTTCCCAATGTAATAGTAATATTATTTTGTTCATAGTAATATTTTTTGCAAATTTCTACATTTATTAGTAATTGAATCAATGTATTTAAACAATTTTAGATCCTATAGAACATAGAACAGTTGGAGAAACACATTTCTGAAAGTATGTATTTGGTATGATTCACTTTAATAAGCTTTACCATCAACACATTAGTCATCAAAGTATAAGAGTATTTTTGTGAAAATGATAAGGTTACCCACTCAGAGTAAAGATGGTTTCAGCACTGGAGGAATGACCAGTGTTTGCAAACTGTTTGGAGGATACCAAGATCCTTAAAAAATGTTTTACCCACTCAGAGATCATTTATATCCGAAGAACATCGAATATAAAAGCGGACAGTTTGGCACGGAATGCCAGAAAGCAATTATTTTTTGTTATTCATATAGACACATAGTTACCAGTTTGGTTCACATAGTCTTCTTAAAGTCTATATCAGTTGATGACAAAAAAAAAATAAACTTGTTAGCAACTTAGGAAACTTACAAGATTTATGTCTAATTTAATATATATATATATAGCAAATATTGAGTTAACTCTTCTGAAAATATAAAATAAAAGGAAAATTATAGGTTTTTGTAATGATGCATAATACATAGTAGTACAAAGTAGTTTTAGTCGTTATGTTACATATGGTGGTTCCAAGTAATTCTAGTAGTACAAATAACACATACATAGTAGTCCTAATAATCCTACAAAATAGATTTTGACCCGCGCTAACTGCGGGATTATTTTCGACATAAACTAAATTATATGAAATAAATTTACATTTTTGATTATGTATCTACATTTAAATGTTACAAATGAAGCGTTATATCTAGTGTTTCGGGTCACGACCCGGACCCGCGGTTAAACTGACTAACTGATGACTTTATATGGAGTCTGGTTTGTTTTTTTTTTCTTCAAACTCGTTATTTAAATTTTTTATAAAATCTGCAAAATATGCTAAAATTTGGAACCCGACTACTAGTTAAACCTATGAGTGACCACTATGTAATACAATTTGACTTAAATTTTCATATTTAAAGTATTCTAATTTATGAATGTTTAGATGAATGGTGGATATATATTATTAATGTTATGCTCTTATTTTACAAAAGTTAGTCAAACTAATTTATCATTTTATTATAAGCGCAATGAATCAATATTCGAGAGGATACATACTAAATTAGAAATAGATACATGAATGTGAGATGGATTTTGACCCGCATTGTAAGCGTAATGGATCAATATTCGAGAGGATACATACTAAAATAAAAATAGATACATGAATGTAAGATGAATTTTGACATGCACTTTAATGTTTCTTATTAGATTTTGATGAAATATTAATGTTTATTATTAGATTTTCACCCGCGTTTTAATGTTTCTTATTAGATTTTGATGAATATTAATGTTTATTGTTAGATTTTGATCAGTACTTTTTAAAGCGAGATGAATTTTTATTCAAATATTTATTTACTCAAAATTAGAAATCTTATACATGTGTATCTTTTTATTAAAACATTTGTTTTGAAGTATATATAATAAAAATAAAATTTACATTAATAAAATTTTATGAAAATAAGATAATTATTTTATATAACCTGCTACATATATTAAAATACAAATTTTTAATTTTAAATATTTGTAAAATTTTATTTTATTATTATATTTTTGTCAATATTATTATACAAATTAACTATTGTTATTATACTCGTCTCATACATGAGAAATATATTAATTATTTTAATATTTTAATTTAAATATGTATATTAACTTATGAAATGATTTATTAGTTTATATATCATATTTTAATATTGTTTAATAAGTTGAAGTATGTTGTAAAATTCATAAATATAATTTATTCTGTTGTTTTATAACTTATAAATAGTTAATTAATGAATTAAGTTCCTTTACATTTATTACTTGGTGTAGTAATTTAATTATGAATATAAATTATATATATATAAATATTATAGATTTTTTTATTATATAAATGAATAATGAATAATTTTTCATTTTTAAATATAGTTAATATTAATAATAGCTTTATTATTTAAAAACAAATGAATATTTACATTTTAAATAAAAGATATTAAAAAATATTATTAAAATCTAATCTTACGAAAAGATACTTAAGAATATCACTAAAATAAAAATAGATACATGAATGTGAGATGAATTTTGACATGCACTTTAATGTTTCTTATTAGATTTTGATGAAATATTAAATTTTATTATTAGATTTTCACCCAGATTTTAATGTTTTTATTAGATTTTAATGAATATTAATGTTTATTGTTAGATTTTGACCAGTATTTTTTTTAAAGCGAGATGAATTTTTATTTAAATATTTATTTACTCAAAATTAGAAATCTTATACATGTGTATCTTTTTATTAAAACATTTGTTTTGAAGTATATATAATAAAAATAAAATTTACATTAATAAAATTTTATGAAAATAATATAATTAATTTATATAACCTGCTTCATATATTGCAATACAAATTTTTGATTTTAAATATTTGTAAAATTTTATTTTATTATTATATTTTTGTCAATATTATTATACAAATTAACTATTGTTATTGTACTCGTCTCATACATGAGAAATATATTAATTATTTTTAATATTTTAATTTAAATATGTATATTAACTTATGAAATGATTTATTAGTTCAAATATCATATTTTAATATTGTTTAATAAGTTGAAGTATGTTGTAAAATTCATAAATATAATTTATTCTGTTGTTTTATAACTTATAAATAGTTAATTAATGAATTAAGTTACTTTACATTTATTACTTGGTGTAGTAATTTAATTATGAATATAAATTATATATATATAAATATTATAGATTTTTTATTATATAAATGAATAATGAATAATTTTTCATTTTTAAATATAGTTAATATTAATAATAGATTTATTATTTTAAAACAAATGTATATTTACATTTTAAATAAAACATATTAAAAAATATTATTAAAATCTAATCTTACGAAAAGATACTTAAGAATATCTATTTGAGATATTTTATTTTGAAAGTATTAAGATAATTGGTTAGATATAATATATATTTAATAATAATTAAGTTAGTTGTAGGAAAATAAATAGGAAATTAAAAAAAAATATGGTGGTCCAACCTAGATAGATTATTTATAAGTAGATAAAAAATAGGACTTTGTTTTAATATATTAGATACCAGATTTGCTTTATTAGTATTCTAGAACTCTTTTTTCATTTTTTTTTCCCTGAAAATCTTATCATTCAAACTAAGAAGAAGCAACATAATAGTTTATACAGCATAGAGAACACTGCTGAAGACAAAAAAGGATCAAACACAATCAAAGGCAACACAAAGTATTCTTCAACTTCCACAGGATTAACCAAAAAGATCTGACAACCAGGAAGGGTAACTTGTGGCCACATACGATTGTGAAAGATCCCAAGACAATCACACTTTGCGCTATTCGAAACGCACCAAAAATCAACTTCCTCTCAACTTTCTCCAATTTCCATTCAGGAATATACTGGAGTGACGATAGGATAGCTTTGGATATCCATCTAAAGGATGGCCAAGCCGGAGGCCGTAGAACAGCTCCTATTAGTTCCTTGGATTCACCTGCAAATACAATTTTTGAAACCCCAAGGCTCCTCATACTTTCAATAGCCCAAACCCAAACATGTACATGAGCTTCCTTCAAAGATGGAATATTGGTAAAGGAGCAGCGACTATGCATTAGGACTGCGCCTTTGTCATCTCTCAGCAACCATGCAGCTCCACAAAGCAGTTTTGTTTTATCCCAAGCCACCCCAATATCACATTTTCGCCATAGGTTAGGAGGGGGTATCCACTCCAATTGAGTAGAGCTGGGATCTTCCATGTTCACCATATCAAAAGTAGTCTCCACTATTTGAGCTTGCAACCATTCTTCCATGTCATTAAAGGCCTTGTTTACCACAGCTCTAGCATCAAACTCCACCCCTCAAAAATCAATCCATTTCTATTTTTCCAAATTCTCCATAGCAACCAGGGAAAGACTTTCCTTAATGGCATGGGAATGTTGAAATGCTTCAGCCCAGTAAGCAGGAAATTGATATTCTGAAAGATGGAACAACTGAATCCGTCACTCGGAGTAGGAACCCCAGACACCGCCCAAACAAGTCTAGCATGAGGACACGTAAACAACAAATGATTCTCTGTTTCCTCTTCCCATCCACAGAATTGACACCTGTTGTCTATTTTCATTCCTCTGCTTGCCAAACCATTGGCCACCGGTAGAGCACTTGAAAGGATTTTCCACAAAAAGATTCTGAGTTTAGGAGGGATAGACAGTACCCATATGGCCTCCTTGATCGGATTGATCGATGGGAGTGACGTTGCTCGCTTTCTCTCCTCAGACGAATCTGTTTTGGAGGCTAACCAGTATCCAGATTTTACTGAATAAGCTCCACTCATGTTGAACTTCCAAACATCATTTAGTTTTACTTTTATGAACGATATAATATGCGTTAAACAACTACAAATATTTTTTAACACAAATGTAACGTCTTATATTTTTAAAACATGTTAAATACACTCAATCATCCTCAAACAACATATAACACCTCTTAATTCTATAGTGTCACTTTGTTTTGGCAGTACAAATTATGATTTAGTACAATATATCACATATTAAACTTCGGTAATGCTTATAAATAGAAATTTAAGATCAACAAAGTTTAGAAAACAAATATTAATAAAATATATAAAATATATTTTTTGATATAATATTAAATTTGGAAAATTGCCAAAAATACCACATTTCTTGTACCACTTTTCAAAAATACCTTAATCACTTTTACCCCTGTTTTTAAGAGAAAAAACACTTATAACCCTTCGGTTAATTAATCTAAGACTTAGGGTTTAGAGTTAAGAGGTGGTGTAGGGTGGGTGTAGGGTTTAGTAATATAAAATTTAGAATTATAATTAATTTTAAAAAAATTTACCTCTTAAGAAATTTGTATTTTTGAAAATATCTCTTTAATGAAGATAAAAATGAAAAGTGATACAACAAAAGTGGTAAACTTAAAATTTTCCCATTAAATTTTAACATTTATATAAAATAATATATATTCTTCTGAAGGATTTAATTTTGATATTTTCACCAATACTAAGCATGATTAAAATAAATATATTTAATTAAAAGTTTTTAAGAAAATAAATTTATTTATAATATCAAAGCGTTTTGTAAAATAATATTAAAGTTAAAATAATATAATTCTTTGGAATTAGAATTTATTTTATAAATTATAAATATTTTTAATTCAGTTATAAATATAAAATAGTGAAATATATGAAATATTTCACTTTAGTTTTGAAGGATTTTATATAAATAGATAAAAAATTAATTTTGGAAAAAACATTATTTAAATAATTTATTAAATTTATTTTGAAATTAATTGATGATAAAAATATTGTTGAAATAGTTTATTTTGTTATTTATTATTTATAAAATTATTAATTTAAAGATAAACAGAAAACGGAAAAACTGAAAGTGTAAAATTTTTCTTTTAATTTTAGTTACATTAATTATTACTTATTCTTAAAAAAAAAATTGTTTTCAAAAACTTAATAATTTGCTAAAAAACTGATCTTGCAAAGGAAAAACAAAAACAAGTGTGGTTTGTTCTTCCACTTGAAAAGTTAAGGTTTCGGGAACATATTAGAATAGAAGTGCCGTCCCCACTTTATTTTTCTTCTGATCATCTGAACGGGATTCTATTGTCTCCCATATTTCATGTTCTAAATAAAACCTTCATCCGCATCGACCAAATTGTATAATTTGTTGATGTTAACATTATATATTAGATATATGTGGATGTAGAGTCATTTGTGTGTGGTGCATATCTACTCACATCAAGCTCTTTGACTTGATTAAAGACAAAGATGACTTTAATCAAGTCAAAGAACTTGAATTCGAAGTATTTAAAATTAAAAACATGACTTAAGTTGGAAGAGAAGATTCACTATTAGTGGATTTGGAAATGAGATCATTTGTATATTTGATTGTTGTAACAGATAAGATTGTAGAATCGAGATTCAGCAATAACAAAAGGCACAAAGTAACTCCAAGAATATGTATCTCTTTTATTAGAAATCCTTTACATAATCTCTACAGACTTGCTTGATCCGAATTACACAGCTCGACACGGATCGATTTCTAACACACCCAACTTGCGTGAATCAACCCCTATTGATCACGTCTACAAATCACTCACTCTCTGAAACCCCAAATCCCCTTTGTGTCTCTGTGAGAATTACAACATCAAAATCCTTAACCTAATTCTAGGAGAAGGCAAGGTATATATCAAATAATTTTTTCCTATTATTTAATATATTATTTCCTATATTTTAGCATCACCAAATCTTTCAATTTGTGATCTAAATATGCTTATTTAAGGCATATTTCGTCAGCCAAACATATGGAAATATTCCACATCATCACATCTTTGATATCTCCTTTTTATTCTTCGACGCATGTGTAACACCTCATTTTCCATGTGTAACACCCGAATACGAATCAATGCTTCAACACTGCAGCAACCTATCAAGCTCCAAATTCTTGAGCTTACATTCTCCCCCTTTTTCACTGAGTTTTACAACTCAAGCTCATTAACCTCTAAGCACAATATGCTTATCTTGAACTCCCCCTGAATCAAGTATCATCTCCCCCTGCTTGTGTGAAAACTCTGTGAAAAACTTCATGATACTTGTTAGACCATCAAAACTCTCAATGCCTTTTAGTAGAAGTCCATCGAACTGGTTCTTCACCTTCAACATATTGATTTCCAATCCGAGGGTGTGACACGTTGGTATGCTTGTGTGACTGACCTTTCGTAAACTTAGGATACAAATCCTTCTTAGCTATCCATATTTGTCCATACCTTCTGGGTTCCACATAACAAAGGTTCATCCTCCAAGCTCGCTCAATTTGATTTCTACGAGCATAGCAGTAGGCAACATTATGTCCGATCTTACCACAAAAGTGACAGCCATTCCTTTGCTTAGCAACAACTTTTATGTCTTGTACTTTTGACATTGATTTTGATGATTTTCCAGCTACTGACATGCTAGTTTGTTGAGCTGTACCTTTGGGTTGATCATCTGATTTTACTGCAGCTTTTATGAACTTTATCCCATCAGTCTTGTCATGATCTTGATCTTGTGAAGTAGTACCTTTATAACCCAAACCCCTAACTGGTTTTTGGAGGCTGCCCAACCGATAAGATATGATCCAGAGTAGCTGATCTAGTGTTCAACATTTTTACTTTCTTGTAGTTTTCACTAAGTTCTCTTTGTAGCAACTGACTTTTCTCGAGTTCCTCATTAAGTAGTTGTTTCGTCTGCTCATATTTAGTCTCCACGCTCTTTAGATTGTAGGCCTGCTCAGAGATTGTCTTTTGCAGACTATGTAGATCAAACTCCTTCTCTTCTTTTGACACCTCAGCCTCTGATTTATTGTTGTTTTCAGACTCTAGAATGTCCACTTGTGCTTTCAGTGTTGATTTATCTTTGATCAACTGTATATTTTCTTCACTGAGTTTAGTAAATTGACCAAAGAGAACCTGATACTCAGCAAAAAGATCAGCATTTAAATCACTTTCTGTATCACTGTGTGACGCATCAGAATTGGGGTGTGACACCCATGTACGAGATTCAACTTTAGTGATGTCTTTTTCAGATCCCACAACTCCATGAAGAGCCACGAAATTGAGAGCATCTGCTTCTCTTTCTGACTTTCTAACACTGCAGCTTCGCTTCTTCTTCTTTGTATTCACACAATTTGACTTTATGTGCCCATAACCATTACATCCATTACACTTGATTTCTTTTCTCTTGAATGATGGACAAGCTGTTTTGACATGTCCAATACCATGACAATTAAAACACACCACTTCATGACTTTTATGTCTTTCTTCTTCTCTAGGCAGTGTTTCGTTGGACATCTTATGCAAAAGATCCATGGTTTCTTCAAGTTTCTGAATCATTAGGTGAATAGATTCTTCAAGTTTTGGAGCTCTTTGGATGTCTTCTTCAACAGTAACTCTTGAGTTTTGTACATGCTTTGAAAACTTAGATTCTAGTTCCATCTCCTCAGCCTTTAAAATTCCTACTACCTCAGCGAACTTCAATTCATCGTCAAGGTTATCGCCGCTTTATGTGCTGCAAACTTAGTAGGTAAACATCGCAAAAGTTTCTTCACCAATTTTGCATCTTCGTATTTTTTACCTAAAACTTGTGCTTCATTAGCTATGGAGCTGAGCTTGGCACTGAAGTCTCCTATCTTCTCATCATCAGCCAACCTTATGTTTTCAAATTGTGATGCAAGCAAGTCCAATCTTATCCTCCTAACATTCACAGTACCCTCAAAAGCGTTTTGTAGTATATCCCAAGCCTCTTTAGCTGATTCACATCCTTGTATTAGCTCAAATTGCTTAGCATCTACAGAACTGAAGATAGTATCCAATGCTTTCGCATTAAACTTTGAAAGCTTTTTCTCAGTTGCAGTCCACTTTGTCTTTGGTTTAAGTGTCTTCAAACCATCTTTTAGCATCACACATGGTTCTTCCCATCCAGTTTGAACCACTGTCCAGATATCTTCATCAGCTCCACGTAAGTTTGCTCTCATTCTCACTTTCCAATACCCATAATTCATATCATTCAGCAGCAACATGTTATGTGCCAAAATCGCAATAATCTCTTCTCAGGATCTCACCTTGGTGCGAAGAATCCTCCTTCGTTTAGGTGTCCCGCTCTGATACCAATTATAGAATCGAGATTCAGCAATAACAAAAGGCACAAAGTAATTCCAAGAATATGCATCTCTTTTATTAGAAATCCTTTACACAATCTCTACAGACTTGCTTGATCCGAATTACACAGCTCGACACGGATCGATTTCTAACACACCCAACTTGCGTGAATCAACCCCTGTTGATCACGTCTACAAATCACTCACTCTCTGAAACCCCAAATCCCCTTTGTGTCTCTGTGAGAATTACAACATCAAAATCCTTAACCTAATTCTAGGAGAAGGCAATGTATATATCAAATAATCTTTTCCTATTATTTAATATATTATTTCCTATATTTTAGCATCACCAAATCTTCCAATTTGTGATCTAAATATGCTTATTTAAGGCATATTTCGTCAGCCAAACATATGGAAATATTCCACATCATCACATCTTTAATATCTCCTTTTTATTCTCCGACGCATGTGTAACACCTCATTTTCCATGTGTAACACCCGAATACGAATCAATGCTTCACCACTGCAGCAACCTATCAAGCTCCAAATTCTTGAGCTTACAAAGATGCCATGAGTCTTTTTTCACGATCACTATGAGATCGATTTGCGAGTTAAATACATTGTGAATTATAAACTGTTTCATAAAATCAAATACAAATCTTCCCTTACATATTGTATTGAAAGCATAGAGTTACTATAGTCTATCAGTATCAATATATTCTGGTTTTGGTTCCAGACTTCCAGTTATTCTATTACCTGACTCGAATTACCTGCAATGAAAACAGATTGCCTGGTTTCTATAAGATATCTTGAGGTTGGTTTGATTCGACTTGGTTTTATGAAAACCAATTTTGATTTCAGGGTCGGTTCGGGTCGGTATGATATTTAGAGAGAAAAGTTGACGCGCACTATGTACGTAGTCAAAAAGTCGTCCACTTACTCTCTTTAGTAACGATCCCCTCTCTCACTCGTCACTTTCCATCATAAAAGTAGACGCAGGACACGAGATGGCTACGAGCTTGCCGTTTCTTAACGCGACAGGGATCTCGTCGTCGTCGTCGGGATCAATTCGCCGGCGATCGCACATTGTTTCACGACACGATCTCCCTGAATTCTCGTCTAAAGCAGTCTCTTCGCCGCGGCTTAGCTTCTCTCGTAACGGAAGGTTTCTCTCGCCGGAAGTATCGTCTCCGATCCGATCGGTGACTGTGAGATCGCAATTGAGTACGCCTCTCATATCTGGTAACGATGAATGGGGAACTTGGACTGCTCTCTTCGCCACGGGGGCTTTCGGTCTCTGGTACGCCTTCACACCTTTCATTGTATTGTTGGTTGTGATTCAAAGATTTGATTTTTCTAATGCATTTCAGGTCGGAGAAGACGAAGGTGGGAAGTGCGGTGAGTGGTGCGTTGGTGAGCACACTGATTGGTCTTGCAGCCAGTAACCTTGGCATCATTGCTTCAGACGCTCCTGCTTTTGCTGTGGTGTTGAACTTCCTGCTCCCGTTAGCTGTTCCTCTGTTGCTCTTCAGAGCTGATCTCCGCCGTGTGGTTCAGTCCACTGGAAAGCTTCTCTTGGCTTTCTTGATTGGATCAAGTAAGAACCAATGTTCATGTACAAGGGTGTTACTTGTTGTAGCAAAAGGCTCATTATTAACGCAAAGCTAGTAGTTTTTTTTGCTCTAAGTATCATAAAGCTTGATCATTTGATGTTTCATTGGGTTGTATAAAACAGTTGCGACAACTGTGGGTACTGCTCTGGCTTACTATCTGGTGCCAATGAAAGCACTTGGTTCTGAGAGTTGGAAGATTGCAGCTGCTCTCATGGGGAGGCATATCGGTGGAGGTAACTTAACTTCCATTTGTATCTTCGAGTTTCTTAAAGATACTAGTTTTGTTCCATTCCTCTTAAAGGGGCTTATTAGTCTGCATTTTGATTGTTGTTTCTCTTCTTCAGCTGTCAACTATGTTGCCATAGCAAATGCTCTCGGAGTTTCACCATCAGTATTAGCTGCTGGACTCGCTGCTGATAATGTTATATGCGCTGTATATTTCACAACATTGTTTGCTATAGGCTCCAAAATACCTGCTGAAACTTCACCTCCACCAGCTAGTGGTAAGTGGTGTCTGGTTTTGTTAGAAGAATGGATCATTTCAATGTCACATGTGTTCTTGTTACGTTCCTTTATCATGTTAGATTTGGTTTATGAATTCTGACTTATGCGTTGCTCTCTCACATGTACAGATGCAGAGACGAACAAAGATCCTGAAACTACAAACAAAATCCCTGTGCTACTGATAGCTACTGGAATTGCTGTGTCATTAGCCATATGCAAGGCAGGGGCTATGCTAACAAAGCATTTCGGGATCTCGGGTGGTAGCTTGCCAGCTATAACCGCCGTGGTTGTTGTTCTAGCGACAATCTTTCCTTCACAGTTTGGTCGTCTTGCTCCATCTGGAGAAGCCATGGCTCTAATTCTAATGCAGGTGTGTGAGAGAGTTTTATATACTTCATTTTCAAGAACAACGCAAGATTAAACTACTTTTTCTTGCTCTCAGGTGTTCTTCACTGTGATAGGTGCTAGCGGAAACATATGGAGTGTGATAAACACGGCGCCGAGCATATTCTTGTTTGCATTGGTCCAAATCGGGACACATCTCGCTGTGATATTGGGCATAGGGAAGCTGCTCAACGTCGAGCTAAGGTTGCTGCTTTTGGCATCAAATGCTAACGTTGGTGGACCCACGACGGCAGCTGGAATGGCGACTGCAAAGGGCTGGAACTCGTTGATAGTTCCAGGGATTCTTGCTGGAATATTCGGTATCTCCATTGCAACTTTCATAGGGATTGCATTTGGCGTAAAAGTCCTCAAGTTCATGTGAAGATGGTAGTATGACTAAGATTATGAGTTGGACTCTCTTCTCTCTCTTTCTCTGCTCTCAAATTCAATCTCCGTTATGTTGATTTTGGTTGCAAGATAAAAATCTATAAATTTCAGAGTATAAGTATCGCATTGGATGTTTCACCAATTTGCCACACATAGATGTAGTTTCCTAATGGTTGTGGACTTGGTTATCTTAGCTCTATATCAAGAGATTTTGTATATTCAAGCATACTTTATTTAAATCCATTTACAGACACCTATTTTCAACTTATTGCATACTAAGTGAAGTATCCATCTTACTCTCTCTGTCTAAACTTTATCCTTTTCCCCTCTCTTATTTTTGAAACCAACAAACCGTTATCTCCATGTCTTCCGTGTCTTCGAGTACGAGCCATTTATGAACGAGTTACTTGCATCCTTTAAGTTTTGGGTTGTGAAATCCTTATCTTTTATAGGCAGACTTCAATTAATTGCCTCAATCATCTATGGTGCTGTAAACTTCTGGATGACAGTCTTCCTCCTTCCAAAAGATTGTATTCCGAATATTGCAAGCTTATGGTTAAGATTCATATGACCTGGAGACATTAAAGTATCAGGGGAAGACAAGATTGCTTGGACAACAATGTGTTTACCAAAGCAGGAAGAGGGACTTGGTCTTATGCGTCTTGCTACAGAACCGAGTCCTATATATAAAATTCATTTGTTTGTTGTTCTCTCGGAGTGAATTTTTATGGGCAGAATGACACATATACTACAATCTGAATGAGGAAATTTTATGGGCAGTGCAAGAATCACTTTCAGACTCGTGGGCATGGAAACAAATCCTGAAACTTCGATCGGAAGGCTTTAAATTCATAAAGTCAATTATGGGAAATGGACAGAAAATTAGTATTTGGTTTGACCCTCGGACCCCCATTTGGATAATTGCTTCAGTTCTTAAGACAAAACTGTCTGAGACAGCTATGGGTAGAGCTGAATGTTTCAGTCTCCGACTCGTGCAGTGTTAGAACACAATTACAATGTTGGACAGTGATTGTGGACGGTGTGACGGTGGTCGTAAGTGAAAATCAAAGAAGACGGTTTGGTAGATGAAAGATTTTTCAACAATTGTGAGCTTCACCAAGCCTATTCCTTCTTATAAATACATGATGCTTCTTGTTGTTTCTCTTTATCCCAAAATTCAAAAGTGAGAAAGAACAAGAGAAGAAGAGAGTGTGCAAGACAGAAAATAAGAAAATCTTTCTTGTGAGAAAATTGTTCTTTGTATAAAATTAAGAGTAGTTTCTTTGACTGTATTTGGGATCGGATGTGAATTGTGAGCATTGTAAAATTTCTCGAGTTTATAATAAAAATTTTGTACTATGTCTGGAGATGTGGGTAAGATTGGCCGAACTCTGTTAACAATTTGTGTGTGTTCTTCCGCTCCCATAAATTATTGTTTTCCCTCAAAATTTGACTAGTATTTCCTAACATTTGGTATCATAGCTCGAGTTATGGTGAGACGTAAATTTTTTGTCGGGGTTACTATTCATGTGAACAATAAGTTCGTGAATAGTGTATTTTTTCGGTAACATTAGTTTGTCAACGAAGGTGTTTTAATACATAGTGGTTCTAGAAAAAATGGGAGGCGAAGATGGTTTGGCGCATAGTATCGAGAAATTAGACAGTACAAATTATGCATTTTGGAGAATGCAAATTGAGGATTATCTATACGGAAGGAAACAACCATTGAGCAAGAAGGCTGAGAAGATGGATCAGGATGAGTGAGAGCTCCTAAATAGACATGTTATAGGTGTTATAAGGTTAACACTGTCGAAAAACGTTGTTCACAATGTTGCAAAGGAGAAGATAACGGAAGGGCTCATGAAAGTTCTCGGATATGTATGAGAAATCTTCGACAAATAATAAGGTGTTTCTCATGAGGAAGCTCTTTCATTTGAAAATGGAAGAAGGTGGACTGGTTTTCGCACATATGAACGATTTCAACACAATTGTCAACCAACAGTCATCGGTTGAAATCGATCTTGATGATGAAGTGCGTGCACTGATTCTGTTGGCATCTCTGCCAAATAGTTGAGAGCCAATGAGGGCAGTGGTTAGTAATTCTATGGATACTCAGAAGCTTAAATTCAATAATGTTAGAGACTGTATCCTTGATGAGGATAGGATAGACTCTAAGGAGACATCAACGAGCTCTACTTTCAATGTGGAAAACAAAGGAGCAACCTAGACATAAATAACCAGAGTAATGCCAGATCGAAGTCAAGGAATGGATGGGGCCAGTCCAAGTTCATAAAGCCTACCGAGTGTTGGAATTGTGGAAAAACATGCCACATTAAAAGAAACTGTCGAGCACCGCCGAAGAAAAAAGACAACAAAGGAGGCGGAGCCAATGCGGTGACACGTGAAATTGCTGATGCATTGGTAGTGTATGTTGATTCCCCGAGGAAAAGTGAAGCTCGTGATGCAGCTGCAAATACCACCAAAGGGCCGGTCTCCTATGTTGATAGCCCATATGATTCATGGGTTCTTGACTCAAGAGCATCATTCCTCTACACTGCACCACAACATTATGGATAATTATGTTGCGGAAAGTTTTGGAAAAGTATATCTTGCTGATGGATTAACTTTGGACATTTTTGGTATTGGAGATATCAACCTGAAGATGTCAGATGGATGTGTGTGGAATATTATGAAGGTTAGACATGTTCCAAAGTTGATGTGAAATCTGATCTTAGTAGGTCAACTTGATGATATGGGGCACAATGTCAATTTTGATGATGGAGCCTGGAGAGTCAGGAAATGTTCAATGGTGGGGGGGCTAGAGGTAATAAAAGAGATACTTTATATGACGACGAGTTATCAAGACACTACTGATGTTGTGGAGAATGCCAAACATACCAAGTTGTAGCATTGTAGATTGGGTCACATGACTGAGAATGGATGAAACTCATGGTGGAAAATGGTGCTCCTCCGGATCTGAAGACGGTGGATCATCAGTGAAAGTTGCATCCTTGGAAAACATAAATGGGTTAGTTTCTTAAAAAAAAAGAGAGCCAAAATCTGAGAAGTTAGAGCTGGTGCACACTAACGTGTGGGTACCCACTCATGTTGCATCACTGAGAGGTTCGTACTACATGTGACCTTTATTGATGACTCCATAAGGAAGGTGTGAACTTACTTCATGAAGAATAAGAATGAAGTGTTCTCGGTTTTCAAAAGATGGAAATCCATGTTCGAGATTGAGACGAATCTCTAATTGAAGTGTCTAAGGTCTGATAATGGTTGTGAGTATATCAGCGGCGAGTTCAAGAGATATTGCGCTGATAGTGGGATCAAGACGGAGAAGACTATTCTTGGCATACCTCAACAGACTTAAATAACTGAAAGGATGAATTGAACCTTGAATAAGCATGCAATGAGCATGAGATTGCACTATGGATTGCCTAAGAAGTTTTGGGCAGATGCAATCACTACTGCATCCTTCTTAATAAACATAGGTCTGTTTGTTCCGTTGGGATTTAAGATCCCTGAAGAAGTTTGGAGTGGCAAGAAAGTAAACCTTTCTTATCTAAATGTATTTGGTTTCTTAGCATATGTTCACAATTATGATTCTGCGAGAAGTAAATTTGACTCGAAGTCTAAGAAGTGTTACTACATCGGGTATGGCAACATAGACTTGGTTACCGGTTTTTGGATGATGAAAATGAAAATCTTATCCGCAGCAATAATATTGTGTTCAACAAAGAAGCATTGTACAAGGATAAGCTAAGGACATCTCCAATAAGCCCCCTCATTTTAAATGGGGTCCACCCTCAAAATAAGGGGATGAGAGATTGGTTCTCGAGAAAATTACATCCAGATGCAGTTTTATGTTTTTATTAACACAATAGGCAGTTGTTGCTACCAATACACTTTTTCCTAACAGCTTCTTTTTTTGTCAAAAGTTTTTCGTCGGATGGTAACTACTATTTTCGCTAACAAAACCACATTATGAGCGGGAATCAACCCCCACCGTTCATCTATCTTTTACATCAACGGCTCAAATGCAATCTCGTTCATTTGACAATACATATATTTGTCTCTTATCCTAACCATTGGATTTCTCTTTTCACCTTTGTTATCTACGGTCCATATTCATTTAGCTTTCCTAAAGTCACATGTGTTCATTTTCTTCCTTTTCTTGACATTAATTACGTTTTTTTACAGAGTTGGACGAAATCTCATCTGATTACTACTGCAGATAACATGTTAGTTTTTCAACCCGACTCTAACCTGACGTAAATAGCGGAGATGTTGACAACTTTGACATAAACGACGACGGAGACGTAAACGACGACGAAGATAATGTAGAAGACTCATTATCCACCATGAACCAAATTGTTAAAATCAAACGCAAGGATAGTTCAAACAAAGATTGTTTAGACAAATTTGTTGTTTTGAATAGAGACATATATACGTGTACACGTATATATTTAAAATGAACTAATATCTGTGAAGAAGTTGTACACGTATATGTTCAAAATCAACCAATATCTGTGAAGAAGTTGTACACAATGACTTATTTGGTTGTTCTTGCGCTAGGTTGCATGCTCAAAATGTAAAAATTTATAATTTTGAATGCAAATACATGTCTTTCTAGATTACACAGATTGTTGATTGGTTGGAATTAGATATGTAAATTGGATATTTGTAAAAAGATCCATGTAAATGTTTTGTAATCGATGTACACGTTTTTTTTAAGTCGATGTATAGGTCGAGCCAAGCTAGGTGTACATCCACCTTACATAGTTTCCCGTGGACAACTATATCAGAATGTATATGTGTACTATATGTATCTGAATGTACAATCTCCTTCTTAATGAACCACTGGTATATTTTTAAGAATATGTCCACCTCACACGATGCACCCATCAAAGTGTACATGTGGACACTATCAATAAAGTGTACATGTGTACACTATGTATCCAAATGTACAATATTCCACATATGCATCATTTTACATGTACATGGTACACAAGTTAAGTGTTATCTCATGATTTTAATGAATTATAACATTTGTTATTTGTTCATTTAAGTTATTTCAGGACTCGTTTAGAGATATCTTATGATTTTAATGGCACACAAGAAGCGAAAGAATTTATTTGCACACCAGAGATATTTGGAGCATAAACGAATTAAAAAATAAGCATGAACCAATGATGCAAATCGAAATATTCGTTGGTCTAGATTGTACAATTAAAAATCTTGGAGGTAATTTTGAAGAAACTTGAACAGATTCAAAGTTTGAGATAAATTTGAGAATAAGCAAGAGTTGGAGGATCATATGTTCTAAATAATCAAAAGTTCACCATTGTTACTCCTAGCAAGCTTTCTCTTCGATCTGCGACTGAAGCGATGACGGTTCCAATAGCCACAACTAGATATCGAGCATGGACACCACGGCGAGAAGGAGACAAGTTAACTTTGAGACGGATTGGAGAAGACGAGAAATCTTGGCTTTCAATCCGGCGTACATCCGCGGTCTCATCCGACCATAGCTTTCTGAGTTAACTCGTCATCTACATCCCATTTAATCAAAAATGTTAAGATAAGGTCGACAATAACTTGGATTATGAGCTAACCTAATACCAGTGAGATATTGATTTGTAATAGAATTAGAAAATATTGAATGAATGATTCAATAAAAAATAAAATCAATTTTCTGGAAATTTATTTTATCTTACAGTATAGAGGTAAGAGATATAATAAAACAGAAGAAAAAAAATATAACGAAAAATGTTGATAGATTTTGATGTTTGTCGAGAGTCTCTTCGGGTCCACCACTGATTTTTAAATTTCAAAAAAACAACCAAATGAAAACCATCTAACTAAAACTCAATGCACTAGTTACACTTTTTGAAGGGTAAATTGAGTCTTTTCATCCAAAAACTACCTTAGTAGCACAAACTGTCCTAGAGTGTTAATCAAACTTGTAAACAGTTTTAGAGTGTAAATGACTCTTGGTTCTCCATTAACCACCTTCAAGTTTATTTTTATAAGAATTAGTAATTTGTACTTTAGTCATCAATATTATTAATAATTAACTATAACCACTAAACTTTCAAAAACCAATAAAACATACTATTTGAAAGATATTAAAATAAAATATTTTTAAGAAAATATAATAATATGTAGTCAAATATAACTATAAGTACTACAAAAAATGTTAGTAAAATAATATTAATTGAAATAATTTTAAGAAAACATAATTATAAGTAGTACAATATGATATATATAAAAATTTATTCATGCATTTATGAAACATATATAGTTGTAGGGACTAAAGTGAAAGTAAATAGTATTTTAAGGGGTGAATAGTGCACCCTCAAATTTAGGGTGCACTATTCACCACCTTACAATTTTAGGGATAAGGGGTTTTTGGAATGCAAAACCCTTCAAAAAATAGGGGGATAAGGGGCACTTGGAGATGCCCTAAGAGAAGGCTTAGAGAGGAAATATCCAAAAACTGTTAAACTAGGGGATATCCTGATAGCGGAGTTGCAACATGATACCACAATAGCAGAAGAAAAAGAAATCTCTCAAGAAGATAGTGGTGAGGCTGATGAGAATGATGATTTTGAAGTGGCCCCATATACACCTCTCACAGAGTTACGATGGTTGAGTAGAATCATCAGAAAGCCTGTAAGATTATCTTCATCCCTCAACTACATTCTACTCACTAACAGATGCGAGCCTGAATGTTATAAAAAGGCTATGCAAGTTGATTAGTCGATCAAGTTGGAGCTCAACAATGAACGACGAGATGGACTCATTGTTATCCAATCATACGTGGGAGTTAGCAGTTTGCCTAAGGGAAAAAGGCATTGTATAACAAGTGGGTCTATCAAATAAAAGAAGAACCTCATGGTAGTAAGCACTATAAGGTGAGGCTTGTTGTGAAGGAATTTCAACAAAAAGAAGGCATTGAATACACTAAAATATTTTCTCATGTAGTCAAGATGGTGACCATTAGAACGGTTCTTGGGCTGGTATCACAAGAAGATTTTTATCTTCAGCAGATGGATGTAAAGACGGCATTTCTTCATGGTGATTTGGATGAGGAAATTTATATTAAGTAACCCGAAGGCTTTGAGATCAAAGGGAAATAAATCCTGGTTTGCAAGCTGAAAAGGAGTTTGTACAGCTTAAAACAAACTCTAAGACAGTGGTAAAGGTTTGACAGCTTTATAAAAAGTGTCGGTTTCTTGAGGTGTGAGGCTGAACACTGTTGTTACTTCAAGAGTCTTGAAGATTCATACTTGATATTGCTCCTATACGTGGATGAAAAGCTGATAGTAGTAGCATACTTGCATGAGATCAATAGCTTGAAGACGAAACTCTCATAAGAGTTTGCGATGAAAGACCTTGGAGAAGAAAGAAAAAATTTAGGTATTAGAATCAGTAGAAGCAAGGAGGGTCTTAAGCTATCACAAGAGGAGTATGTGAAAAAAGTCCTCAAGGGTTTAACATGGATGACGCAAAGCCAGTCAGTACTTCCCTGGCAAGTCATTTCGTTTATCCAGAGAGCAATCTTCAAAGACGTAAGACGAGATGGTATGTATGGATAAATTTCCATATGCTTATGCTATAGGCAGCCTGATGAACGTGATAATATGTACAAGGCCAGACATTTGACATGCAGTGGGAGTCGTGAGCAGGTTTATGAGCAATCCAGAAAAGAAACACTAGGAAGTCGTGAAGTAGATTTTCAGATATCTGAAAAAGAATCCAAATTTGTCGCTATGTTTCATGAAGTCTGAGATGGGATTCCAGGAATATGTTGGTGCTAACAATAGAGGTGACATTGACAGCACGAAGACCACAACTGGGTATGTCTACACTTCTGGCGGTATTGCAATTTGTTGGGTTTCAAAATTGCAGAAAATTCTATATCTATTAAGCTGTGAAGTTGAGTATGTTGCGGTAACGGAGGTAACAAAAGAGATGATGTGGTTACAGTCTTTTCTACAAGAGGTAGGCCATGACCAAGGGAAAAGTATGTTATATTGTGATAGTATAAGTGCTGAAATGTTGGTGTTTCAGAAGCACATGCATCGTCGGTATCATTTCATCATATCAATATTAGAAGATGAAAATGTTGGTGCTTGAGAAGATCCCAAGAAGCAAGAATTCAACATACATGTTGACGAAGTTCGTGCCCTGTGAGAAGCAGAGGTTGTGTGCAACTTCAATTGGCTTGTTGGAGTAACAAGCCGAGAAGACATGGTACATTGATTAAGGTGTGAAGAAAAATTGAAATCAGTATTCAAGTGGGAGATTGTTAGAACATGTTTACAATGTTGGACGCTGATTGTGACGGTGTGACGATGGCCATAATTAAAACTCAAAGAAGACGGTTTGGTAGGTGAAAGATTTCTCAACAATTGTGAGCTTCACAAAGCCCCATCCCTTCCTATAAATAAGATGAGCTTCACAAAGCCCCATCCCTTCCTATAAATAAGATGTTGCATCTTGTTGTTGCTCTCCATCCCAAAATCCCAAAGTGAGAGAGAACAAGAGAAGAAGAGAATGTGCAGGAGAGAAAAATAAGAAAATATTTCTTGTGAGAAAATCTTTCTTTGTAAGAAATTGAGAGTAATTTCTTGAGTTATTTGGGATCAGGTGTGAGTTGAAAGCAATGTAAAATTTCTCGGGTTGATAATGAAAAATTTGTTGCAGGTCTGGAGATGTAGGCAAGATTGGCCGAACTCCGTTAATAATTTGTACGTGTTTTTCCGCTCCTAGTAATTCTAGTTTTCTCGCAAAATTTGACCTATATTTCGTAACATGCAGTAACACTTGTTGGTCTATTACTTCACCACGATCAGATGAACTCTTGAGCTCCACACTTACTTGACATGTATTTCTTGCCATGTTTTCTGATGATAATGATTCTTATGTTTGGGTAACTTCTTTGAGTGAAGAGCCAAGGTTCAACGCAACTAAGACATGACAAAACTTAAGACCACAAGCCCCCATCCAAAGCTTTGCAGAGTTAGTATGGGTTAAAGGTGAAATACTGCGTAATAGCTTCACTATGTGGGTGGAAAATGAGGACATACTACCAACAAAGTCAAGGTTAACTTCTTGGGGTTTGTCTTCAGGTACCAACTCAATGATGTATTTGCTCTTCTTTTGTTGAGACACGCAACCATCAGTTCCTGACTTGCGACTTCAGTATGGCTGTCTGGAGACTCTCTATTTCAAGACTAAATGCACCTGACCAACTCTTTTGCTCATGGGCAGAGCTTATATCATGGATTCGAGGTACTTCCGTCGTGGCTCCATGTATTCTTAGAAAATTAGCTGCTCAAGCTATCATCTATCATATATAGAAGTAAAGAAGCAATGTCCTACACAACCAGATTGTTCTCACTTTGGATGCAATCTACCGGCTGATTGTCAAGGATATGAGATACACAGTTACTGCAAGGAGAAAGAGGTAGCAATTCCTCAACCTTATGGCCAAGGGGGTGTGGTAAAATTAGTTTTAGCTCATGTACTCTTATGTTACTATCTTGTTTTTTTCTCTCTTTTTTTACAAGATGTAACAAAACTCTAGATCTACTCTTCTTGTAATCTAACATTTCATATTTATGATATTTACCTTTTAGCAAAAAAAACAAACAAACCGTAATCCAAGAAGATGTTATTGACATGTTTGGTCCGAACAATGGGATTACAACAACATCAAAACTAATAAGAAGTTATTGGGTTGACTAAGAACTGTAATCATTAATTAGCAAAGATCTTAGAAAGTTATCTTTAATACTTTAAATCTACGAGAACAAGAAATTAATATGGTCTTGTAATAATCACATCTTATATCACAATTAAACAGTACTTTATAAATATAATTAAATTATAACAAAAGACATAAAAAAGAGATAACTTAAGATATCTACGACACCTTAGGGGTGAGTCTAAAGTTTGAGTTGATTTGATTTTAATGAGATTTTAGATGATTTTAATAAATTAGAGAATTTAAAATGTTTTTGTTAAGTCACTCTGGAATATCACCTAAAATCATAAGATTTAAGTTTTAATAGTAAATTCAGTTTTTAAAATTCATGTTTGAATATCAGTAAATTTGTCATTTTTAATACAAATAACCTAAAATTTTCAGTTGATTATACCCTCACGAGAGAGAAGGATGAAAGCGATCTCAGACTTCACTATTGGTTTCTTTGATCAAATTTTTCTTTATAAAGTTTTCATTTTTTTGTAGGGATTCTTTAGGTTCCCTCATATCTGATTCTAGATAAAAGGAAGAGGATATGTTTATTGATAGTTATATAGGTACTCGATCAAACATAAATCAAAGAACCAATGTGGATCTTGAATAGCGGTTCTAAATAGACCTTGAATCTCTATTGCATCACATCTTAATCTCTAAGCATTTGACCGAGAACGATACATTGATCTGTACAAAAGCATAAATGTGCAATAGATGGTGGAGGTTTGTTGGGAACCATGGATTATGGTTCCACTGTTTCATTGATTTTTATCCAACACAAGTTGTCACGCCCGCCTCTAACTTAAAAGAGTTGTTATCACCCGCAAAAAAATACTTTAAAAACCAATGAAAATTTTATTTTCAAAGATCAAATTCAAAAATCTTACAAAAACTGTAATAAAATGAATAAGAAACGCTTAAAACAACACCCGGAAAACTTAGCATCACACCAGATGACTACTCTTACACTTCATCGAACTCACCTGAAAGATAAAGGGTGAATATTCGACAAATAGTCATTGAGAAAAGCTCTAGGAGCTCCGAAATCAGTCACCAACAATCATCACACAACTACGTATATAACTAGAACATTTAGTAAATCAATAACAAACAAAAAGAAACGAGGATTAACCCTGACAGTGCCAACATAAGACCACACCACCTAAATCAGTACCCGCGTTCCTCATGTTGTTGCATGAGAGCTCACCACCTAAATCGGTACATATGAGTTCAGCGCCTTAACGCAATCACGTTGCCGACATCGTGTCACATTTGATCCACCACCAAGTACTCAACAACACACACATGCACACCACATACCCGCTTGGGGGATGAATCATGGCACCTCATTCGGTCCCCGCATAATTCAGAAAAAAACGATGAAACGTAATAGAAGTATTTTTCGACATTACGTTACACCAGCACCACATAGGCCTTTAGCTCTTCTATAACTTCTACACACCACCCACACAAGCCATATCTCCAAAAAATGCAATCATCGTATACAACTCCTCAAAAATCATTCAACCATATTCCTTTTAACACCCTAGCAAGTTTTTCACACAATAACCAGCAAGAAATATACTTTGTATAAGTCTATATATAGATCTAGACAAAATTAAATTACATGTATGCTTATAGGTACATGTAGGTATGAATGAACCACCTAGACTCTTCTACTATGATGAAATAATGATATATGGAGATAGAGATTGCAACAAACCCTCACCATAGCGTAGATTTGTGATATGAGATAGGAAACGGTGTAGATATGCCTTCTACGTCTCATCACGAACCATAACTACAAATACAAGGGTTGGTTTTCATCCATACCCTAGATGAGAGATCTAGAAGAAGAAAGAGACAAGAGAAAAAAACTAAAAGAGAAAGTTTGGGGTTTTCTTACCCTCACTAATTGTTGGATCTAGAAGAATAAGTGTAGATGACTCAAGGAAACGACGAGAATGAACAGAAATACGGCGATATATCCTCTCTGATGAAGCTACGCTGTGGTTAGTGGAGCTATGGTAGTTGGCGGTTGCTCTCTTCTCAATTGGGTAGAATTTTACAAATTTTTATTTCTCTAGAAAAAACTTTAAAGATTGTCTGTGTTTATAGGGGGAAAGAGAACCCTAGGATTGTATTTACATACACCACAACAACACGAACTTCCTCGTTAATTATTGGACTCGGATCCCAACATGAATGTGACAAAATTCATAGTCATGCCTATCGCATCAAAGAGCGAAAATAAAAGTTAGAAACTGGAGTGAAGACGTCAACCAAAACAAAAACAATGCACGATGGTGCTTAGACCACCTCCATCGGTGGTTCTTAAGGAGAGGTTTTAAAGAAAAGGGGAAAAATAAATAAATAAAAAGGTAAGAAAAACAAAGAACCGCTGCATAATATGGGCTTTTAAGAAATGCTAAGGAACCCTTACGTATCAGTTACTCATTGGACCGCCCATTTATTGTCTCTCTCTCTTTCGTGGGGGTTTTGACGAAAAAAACAAAGTCTCTCTCTCTCTAACACTCCGTCTTCTCTCTCACTCAATCTTCTCTCTCGACGACTTCGTCTTCTCTCTCACTCTGTCATCTCTGTCGCTCCATCTTGTCTATCAGTATGTTGTCTCTCTCGATGACTCTGTCGTCTGTCTCACTCCGTCTTCTCTCTCGATCTGTGTTCTCTGTCGATCGGTTCTTCTTTGTCGCTCCGTATTCTCTATTGATTCATCTCTCTATCAATCGGTATGCCTTCTCTGTCGGTCCGTCTTCTGTCTCGCTTTGTCATCCTCTAATCAGAGTGATGGGTTTCACTTCCACTTCCTCCCCGGAGCTTTTCTTCTGCAGCTCTTCGAGAAAGAGTCCTCCACTTTCACGTATCTTCACGCCGACGTCTCTCATCCTGAGTGTAAATGTCTTTCTTTTCCATAAAAATTCAATTTTGCAATATGGGTTTTTGTGAAATTATTGTGATTTTGTGTGTGTTTGATCCTTGTTTATGTTCTTGAGATTGATGAATGTGATCTGATTGTTTTGTCTCATACATAATTCATAATTCAAACATGATTCATGAGATTGATGAATGTGATCCGTAATTGGAATAGTTTTACCTGTAATTGGAGTGTGGTTAATCGGATTACATTCATAAATGAAATGTTTTTACCTCTAAATAAAAACAAATATACAATGGTTCAAACATGATTCATGATTCAAAACTAACAAAATTATAGCTACATGGAATTATGGATATAGTTTTCTCATACATTTTGATGTGTTCTTAGTATATGCTTTACTCAATATATTTTTCTCATACATTTTGCTCTGTTTTCTCATACATTTTGCTCTGTTCTTTCTTTGTTGGTTGTGTAAGGATTGGTTTTGTGTGGGAGTTGTTGAGTGTTTCATTCATTACGGAACCCACTCTCTCTCAGAAACGGATTCAACATCATCAAATCAAGAGGTAATACACTTTTCTTTTAATGTGTGATAGACATTGATTAGATGGACAACAAGTATCATGTACTTGTTAGTTGCGTAGAAGGATTTAGAATAAATTTCTTGGTTGTTTTAGTTGTACGTAGATACATTGACTTTCTTGGTTGTTATAGTTTTAGGTAGGAACATTGATTGTCATTAACACATAACACTACTTAACTCTCCTTAACTTTGGTTTTAAAACCGACCAACTCTCTCTGTCTCCTTTCATATCTCCTTCTCCTCTGATATTTCCTTTCATAAAAACAAAGAAGCTCTCATTCTCCTTTGTTATTTCCTTCTCCTTCACTATGAATCCATTTAGTCAACCTTGTTGCTTTCAAAACCTCTTAAACACTCAACAACAAAACACCTCCTTATCCTTTGTAACTCGTGAACCTAGTATAGAACTCGCTTCATCGGATGCCTCTGTCTCCGGTACACAATGGGCTGAAGATGCAAACAAATATGAACACGTCGTGTCTTACCGTAAAGAAATAAGGAAGTGGTCACCAACTGAAAATCTTGTGCTCATCAGTGCTTGGTTGAACACCTCCAAGGTTCATATCGTGGGGAATGAGCAGAAGGCAATTTCGTTTTGGAAACGAATTGCATCCTATGTTGCATCAAGTCCAAAGCTTTATGCTTTGCAAAAGAGGGAGCCAAGTCACTGTAAACAAAGTCGGGAAGATCAACAAGGGTGTATGTAAGTTTGTTGGGTGTTATGAAGCTGCAACGAAAACTAAATCCAGTGGGATGAATGAAAATGATGTTTTGAAGATGGCTCATGACATATTCTTCAATGACTACAAGGTCAAGTTTACACTTGAGCATGCCTGGTTGGAGCTTCGCCATGATCAAAAATTGTGTGGAGCTTCTTCTACTAAAGACAAGGTAAGCTCCAAAAGAAGAAAGTTCGATGACCAATCAACACAATCATCAAACTCTGTGCCAGGTTGCCATGGAGAGGATGAAGCAATGGCTCGGCCTATTGGCGTCAAAGCAGCAAAGGCCAAAGGAAAAAGCAAGGTAGCGACTTCGGAAGAGGTAGTGGAGTTTCAGAGCATGGGGGAGATAAGACAAAAGGACTTTGTCTTGAATGAGAAGTTTAACAAGCAAAAATTACTTGAAAGCCTAATTGCCAAGCTAGAGCCACTTAGTGAACTAGAAATCGCATTGAAAAATAAACTAATAACTGACATGTTGTCAAGTTAGTATGGCAAGTTAGTTTGGTTTCTCTTTTATGCTTAACTTCGAGTCTAGATGGCAAGTTAGTTTGGTTTCTCTTTATGCTTAATGTCGGGTTTGTAGTTTGGTTTCTCTTTTTGTTGTCTTCGTCCCTGTTGGTGTAGTAATAAAGCTTAAATCAGTTGTTTTATTTTTTGTTTCTTGTGTTGTCTTGGTCTGTGGTGGTCTGATTTATCTTTTTCTCTCTATGTTTTTATTGCAGGTGGAAGACATTAAGAAAACATGGGACAAAAGAAGACACTTGGGGTGGCCAACATGTGAGTAGACAGTAACCATGTGACAAAAGTAGACAATATGTTCTTCTTGCTTTCAGTCTTTGTTGTTGTCTTTGTGTTTCTCGTGTTGTTGTCTTTGTCTATTGTATTTTGTATCTCGTGAGTAGACAAGTTGTTGTATTTTGTATCTCGTAAGTAGACAAGTTGTGTAATTTGTTGTTCAATCTTTGTAAGTTGTATCTCGTGAATAGAAACAACAACGACAACAACACAAGAGAGAGCAAAAAGCAAATGCAAAGCTTCATGTTTTCTTTATAAGTTGTACCAAGCAATAAAAACAACAACAACACGAGAGAGAGCAAGAGCAAATGCAAAGCTTCATGTTTTCTTTATAATTTGTTCTACAATCCCACATTGTTGCTTCTTTCTTATTTTTTCTCCAAAGCTTTAAGATTTTGTTTCATCACATCTTTCTTCACATTTCTTTCTTAACATTTTCTAAATGGCATCTTCTTCTTCTAATAATTTCAAGGAAATGGATGAAAAAATCGACCATATTTTCGATCAACAATTCAAAAAATCTTCTCATTCATCATGGTGATCATCAAGAAGCGGCTAAGTAAAAAACGAGCTTACATTGAAAGACAACGTGAACAAGGACACATCCAGTTATGGAACGATTATTTTAGTGAAGATGCAACATACCCTTCTCAAATATTTTGACGTCGTTTTTGAATGAACAAGCCCTTGTTCATGCGTATTCTTGATCGACTCTCCGCTGAAATCCCATACTTTCAACAAAGAAGAGATGCTACTAGAAGGTTCGGTCACTCTCCGTTACAAAAGGCAATGGCAGCAATTTGTATGATGGCATATGGTTGCTCAGCTGATGCAGTTGAAGAATACCTCCGAC
>CAJHQP010001550.1:0-111218 GCA_905132765.1 Moricandia arvensis
AAGTCAAGACTTTGACCATGAGTTGGACGAGCCAAGTAATGGTCATGGTCGAGAACATTTGGGCGATGGTAGAAAAAAATTGATAAAAACCGTGAAATTGAAGAATGTCGATTTGAAACCAAAGAAGGAGAGCTTTGTCTAAGTAAATCAAGAGATGAGAGTTTCCATTTGAATAAGAGGGTTAGGAGATGCTGACATGGCCATAAGATGACATGGCAATCACCTATTGGCCGCAAATGATGATGTGGCGATGACATGGCGATGCAAGTGGTGATTTCTCATTGGCCAGAGAGGTAACTTGGCGACCAAGTTACTGAGTTTCTAGAAGGTGAATCTTGACCTGCAAGGGAGGAAAACTTGGTGAAGAAGCTGAAGAAAGATCTATAAGGAGGAAGCTTGCAAGGTATGTTTAGTAAGTGGGACACATATCCACAAATCTTTATGCACAAGAGTCCACATGTCCACCCAGCCTCAGCCCTCCTTCTCTATAAATACCAGACCCTTCCCCTTCATTTTCTCCATCCCAAAACCGTGAGTGACCACCTTAGAGAAAGAGAGAGGTGAGTTTAGAGAGAGAAACCAAGTTTTATGAGTGTTTTCGGTTTGTTTAGCTTAGCTTTTTGGGAGAGTGTTCCGGAGGTGTTTAGGGAGTCTTCGTTGGCAGAAACCAAGGTGGGTTTCCAAAGACCTGTTTTGTGTGTTTTATGTATGCAGGTAGGAGGTTAAGACCGGAGGGTCTTAAGTGAAGACCCGGGGTAAAGTTTAACAGGTTTTGTGGCAGGGCCCCGGGAGAGTGTGTGCTGATTGCATACATGTTGTTTATTGTTGTATTATTGTGTGTCTAGATATTGTTTAGTTTATCTAGGTATTATGTTGTGTTGAACCACAAGAGATTTGAGTGACACTCTCTCTTGTCGGGTGTGCTTTTTTGTTTGCATGCATTGTTAGTAGTTAGTGCATGTAGTCTAGATGCATTTTGTAGTTTCATGGAGGGTTTGAGGTCGAGCTTCCTCATGCTTATTTATGTTGTGGTTGGATCTAAATTAGGTTGTTTGTGTGTTGTGTATCCCTAGTCTAGACTAAGTAATTTCATGGAGGTTAAAGGTGGAGCTCCCTTATGTGTGTTGTGTTTGTATCTTAGTCTAGACTAGTGGTCGAGTGTATGGTCTTCCTAGTTGTATATCCCTCTCGGTGGTAATCTCCGGTGATGTGCTTGGACCATGGAGTTAGATTGGGAGTAAACCAATTCTCCATTGGTGGAGTGACCTACCGTCCATGGCTTGTCACTTGAAGTGGGTCACGCCCATTGACGAGCGCTGCATGACGTTGTGGCCAGGTGGTATATCCCTCATGGTGGGACTCTCCATAGATTATGTTTCTCGACCATGTGACTCTGGTGTTTATTGGCGGGAGTTTTCAGGGAGGAGGGTTAGGGGTCCATGTTTCTAGGGATCCCAGGGATGTTTGTAGCATTTGGGCTCCATCCTTTGTGTGAACTCGAGTATTTTCTTTTTGTGTTGTTGAGTCTAGGATTGAGTCTAGGATTGAGTCTAGGATTGAGTCTAGATTGCATTAGTGTGTTGTTAGGTCTCGGTGGAGAGACTAACTCCCAGTGCTTAGTAGTTGCATTGCATTTGAGTTGTTGCTCTTGCATGATTGATTCATTGATTGATTGTTTATTTTCTATTGTTTTTTGTTGTTTAAGCATTGGCTGGGGAGGGTTAGTTGTTGTTTGTTTCTAGAACTCACTGAGTAATCTTGATTACTCATCCCCTCTTCTACTATGCAGGTAACTAGTAGGAGGGAAGCTTAGAGGGAGCAAAACGCTAGGCAACCGATGTAGATTTAAATTGGCATAAGCATAAGCAAGAACTAGCTTTTCAATGTATATTTACGTTTCTTTTGGCACTAAGCCATGCGCGCAAACTGTGATATTTTGTAATGTATTGTTTTGTAAAATGCTTTCCATCTACTATTAAAAAAATGTTTATATTCATTGTTATTGTGCTAAATGATATAGACCTTGTCCGGGTCGACACAACTCGAAGTTCGTGGTACGGGTTTTAAAGCCTTAGGCCATGGCCTCGAGGACATAGCAAACCGGAAAGGGTTGGTCGAGGGTCTTGATTTGGTCTTGATCTTTGGTCAATCTGATTGTCCAGGTGGTATATCCCTCACGGTGGGACTCTCCAGAGATTATGTTTCTCAACCATGTGACTCTGGTGTTTATTGGCGGGAGTTTTCAGGGAGGAGGGTTAGGGCTCCATGTGTCTAGGGATGCCGGGGATGTTTGTAGCATTTGGGCTCCATCCTTTGTGTGTACTCGAGTATTTTCTTTTTGTGTTGTTGAGTCTAGGATTGAGTCTAAGATTGAGTCTAGATTGCATTAGTGTGTTGTTAGGTCTCGGTGGAGAGACTAACTCCCATTGCTTAGTAGTTCCATTGCATTTGAGTTGTTGCTCTTGCATGATTGATTCATTGATTTATTGTTTATTGTTTATTGTTTTTTGTTGTTTAAGCATTGGCTGGGGAGGGTTAGTTGTTGTTTGTTTCTAGAACTCACTGAGTAATCTTGATTACTCATCCCCTCTTCTACTATACAGTTAACTAGTATGAGGGAAGCTTAGAGGGAGCAAAACGCTAGGCAACCAGTGTAGATTTGAATTGGCATAAGCATAAGCAAGAACTAGCTTTTCAATGTATATTTACGTTTCTTTTGGCGCTAAGCCATGCACGCAAACTGTGATATTTTGTAATGTATTGTTTTGTAAAATGCTTTCCATCTACTATTAAAAAAATGTTTATATTCATTGTTATTGTGCTAAATGATATAGACCTTGTCTGGGTCGACACAACTCAAAATCCGTGGTACGGGTTTTAAAGCCTTAGGCCATGGCCTCGAGGACATAGCAAACCGGAACGGGTTGGTCGAGGGTCTTGATTTGTTCTTGATCTTTGGTCAATCTGATTCGGCGAGCTATACTTGTGGCATTATCGGGTCGTCTCGGGTTAGTCTGGCCTAGGATGGTTCGGGGGTGTTACAGTTATACTCAGACGTTTCTCCATCTTCATTCGAGGATCCTGATTTCGTTAGACTCTACAACTCATTTGCTACCGAAGATTTGATAATCCTTTGTAATGATCGCAACGCTCTTATGCAGATTCCAAATAAGATCTACTTTTTCTATAGATCCCTTTTGTTATCTTTTCATTTTTCCATGCTTAATTGATTACCTTTTGTTGGCTCTCGCAGAGAATCTGGGACTTCAGGGAAAGTTTGGGTTTCTTGACTTTTCCTTAATTTATGGAAATCGACGGTGTGAATTTCGGTTCCCACAGTTTGGCGCTAAAGGACGGGGGGGGGGGTCGGATTACTCTAACTCATGGCTACAAAACACTTGATCGAAAAAATGTCTGGAAATATGAAAGACAATACTGCAGCTCACAACAATGCTGGTAAGACAACTCCAGCAGTGACTGCTCCCATCGCCAATGCTTATGCAAACGCCGCAGTGCTTGAGAAATTCGAAAACCTAGTCGTGAATTTTCGCCACAGGCGGAGCACCAAAATAAGCTCGTGATTTCTCTCACTAAAGAGAAAGGGCAACGATAAAATCTATCAAACCTGTAAATTTTGTCTTATTACCGAGTTGGAAAAATCTCAGAGCACAAGGGTTCGAACAAACCGACCCGACTGACCAATGAACACCCGGCCGCGCGTCCGCCACTCGGAGGAAGAGTTTATGTTCTTCATGGGGAGGGAACTCCATCTAGTGCTCCAGGACTGTCGAGGGGTCCTGTGACAGGTTTGTTTGGGTGCTAACTCTCTCTTTTGCGTGTTTAATCTATTGTTGAGTAGTTAGTGGTTTGTGGTGTTAGCATTTTGGATGAATGCTAGTGTGTTGACCTTATGTTTAGGATCATTGTTCGTTGGTGGAAACCCTGCGTTTGTTTTGTTTGATTCGGGAGCCACCCATAGTTTTGAACCCAAGCGTAGACTCTAGATTTGTAGGAACCTTTTCGGTGTGTGAGGTTGATATATCAGTAGAAACCCATGGAGGCCAAACCTTAAATGCGAAGAGGGTATTGTTGAATGTTCATGTTGTGTTAAACCATGGAACCCTTTTAGCCAACCTAGTAGTAATGCCCTTAGAACGTCATGAGGCTATTATAGGAATGGGATGGCTATTGAGGTATTGGGCCTGGCTGAACTGTGCAAGAGGGAGGTTTGGTTTGAAGACGACCCGCGAGCAATGTTAGCGTATCATGGAATCAGGCCTAGCGTCTCGGCAACGTTTGTGACGGCAATGAGAGCAGAGATGGCGTTAGTAGACGTTGAGGTCTACTTGATGTTGCTAACATATATTGGAGAAGAGTCGGGAAAGGAGTTGAAGATAGAAGATATTCTGGTGGTCCAAGAGTTTGAAGATCTGTTACAGGCGTTGACAGAGTTACCACCACCTCGAAGCAATCCATTCACCATCAACTTGGAACCAAGTGCTGCACCTATTGCCAAAGCTCCTTACCAAATGGTGCCAGCTGAGTTAGGAGTGCTCAAAAAGAAGTTAGAGGATTTACTAGACAAAGGTTCCATAAGACCGAGTTCTTCGCCTTGGGGAGCTTTGGTTTTGTTTGTGAAGAAGAAGGATGGCAGCATGAGATTGTGCATCGACTACAGAGGGATCAACAATGTCACGATCAAGGATAAGCACCCCCTACCAAGGATCAATGAACTGTTGGATCAACTGAGAGGGGCAAGTTGGTTCTTGAAGATAGACTTGGCTTCAGGATACCGTCAAATTTTAATAGCAGAGACTGGCGTGATGAAGACAGCATTCAACACTCGTTTGTGATCGTGTTTATTGACGACATATTGATCTATTAGCGGAGCGAGGAGGATCACAAGGAGCATCTACGGAAGGTACTCGAGAGACTAAGGGACCGGAAGCTATTTGCTAAGTTTAGCAAATGTTGATTTTGGAAGCGGGAGATTGGTTTCTTAGGTCATATAGTGTCCGAGCAAGGAGCTTCAGCGTATCCAGAGAAGATTGCGGTAGTAGAGGGATGGCCTCGACCAACCACAGCTACGGAGATCAGAAGTTTTCTTGGGTTGGCCGGATACTACCGAAGGTTCGTCAAGGGATTCTCATCCATTGCCAAACCGTTGACGAGACTGATTGGGAAAGACGTACCATTTGTATGGGATGAGAAAACAGAGGAAGCTTTCAACAAGCTTAAGGAGGCATTGACGACAGCACCATTTCTTACCTTACCACTGCCGGGTAAGACATATGATGTTTACACGGACGCGTCACAGGTAGGATTGTGGTGTGTGCTGATGCAAGAGAACAAAGTCATTGCATATGCCTCAAGACAGTTGAAGAAGCATGAAGAGAACTACTCTACACATGATTTGGAGGTGGCGGCAGTTGTCTTTGCACTAAGGATGTGGCGATCATATCTTTACGGAGAGAAGGTTCAGATTCAGTACCACCCAGGGAAGGCTAACATGGTCGTAGACGTATTGAGCCGATGGAGAGCAGTTGTCAACTCAGAAAAAGATTTGGAAAATTTGTCCGTAGAATTCAAGAAGGTTACTTTGACAGCATTGGAAGGAGAGTCAAGCGAACCATTGAATCTAGGATTGAGTCTAGATTGCATTAGTGTGTTGTTAGGTCTCGGTGGAGAGACTAACTCCCATTGCTTAGTAGTTGCATTGCATTTGAGTTGTTGCTCTTGCATGATTGATTCATTGATTGATTGTTTATTGTTTATTGTTTTTTGTTGTTTAAGCATTGGCTGGGGAGGGTTAGTTGTTGTTTGTTTCTAGAACTCACTGAGTAATCTTGATTACTCATCCCCTCTTCTACTATGCAGGTAACTAGTAGGAGTGAAGCTTCGAGGGAGCAAAACGCTAGGAAACCGGTGTAGATTTGAATTGGCATAAGCATAAGCAAGAACTAGCTTTTCAGTGTATATTTACGTTTCTTTTGGCACTTAGCCATGCGCGCAAACTGTGATATTTTGTAATGTATTGTTTTGTAAAATGCTTTCCATCTACTATTAAAAAAATGTTTATATTCATTGTTATTGTGCTAAATGATATAGACCTTGTCCGGGTCGACACAACTCGAAGTCCGTGGTACGGGTTTTAAAGCCTTAGGCCATGGCCTCGAGGGCATAGCAAACCGGAAGGGGTTGGTCGAGGGTCTTGATTTGTTCTTGATCTTTGGTCAATCTGATTGTCCAGGTGGTATATCCCTCACGGTGGGACTCTCCAAAGATTATGTTTCTCGACCATGTGACTCTGGTGTTTATTGGCGGGAGTTTTCAGGGAGGAGGGTTAGGGCTCCATGTGTCTAGGGATCCCGGGGATGTTTGTAGCATTTGGGCTCCATCCTTTGTGTGTACTCGAGTATTTTCTTTTTGTGTTGTTGAGTCTAGGATTGAGTCTAGGATTGAGTCTAGATTGCATTAGTGTGTTGTTAGGTCTCGGTGGAGAGACTAACTCCCATTGCTTAGTAGTTGCATTGCATTTGAGTTGTTGCTCTTGCATGATTGATTCATTGATTGATTGTTTATTGTTTATTGTTTTTTGTTGTTTAAGCCTTGGCTGGGGAGGGTTAGTTGTTGTTTGTTTCTAGAACTCACTGAGTAATCTTGATTACTCATCCCCTCTTCTACTATGCAGGTAACTAGTATGAGGGAAGCTTAGAGGGAGCAAAACGCTAGGCAACCAGTGTAGATTTGAATTGGCATGAGCATAAGCAAGAACTAGCTTTTCAATGTATATTTACGTTTCTTTTGGCACTAAGCCATGCGCGCAAACTGTGATATTTTGTAATGTATTGTTTTGTAAAATGCTTCCCTTCTACTATTAAAAAATGTTTATATTCATTGTTATTGTGCTAAATGATATAGACCTTGTCTGGGTCGACACAACTCGAAATCCGTGGTACGGGTTTTAAAGCCTTAGGCCATGGCCTCGAGGACATAGCAAACCGGAACGGGTTGGTCGAGGGTCTTGATTTTTTCTTGATCTTTGGTCAATCTGATTCGGTGAGCTATACTTGTGGGCATTATCGGGTCGTCTCGGGTTAGTCTGGCCTAGGAAGGTTCGGGGGTGTTACAGTTATACTCAGACGTTTCTCCATCTTCATTCGAGGATCCTGATTTATTTATACTCTACAACTCATTGCACTAAAAAACTCTATGCTTTATTCTTGAGAAGCTCGGTTTCTATGACTGGCACTTGATTACCAGACAAACTTGCTCAGGCAGTTCCATCTCTTGGTCCACTCTTTTAATTTAACTAGGTTCGGCTTGATCCTCGAAAGGGGTACGTAGGAAGCCTTTCATAAGGTTCAGTCCTAAATCAATCAAAACCTTTTCTCATATCTTTTTCGTCTTTTGTTATTGAGCTGCGACTCAAATAGGTTTAAGGTTTTTGGTTGCTAGAACTAGGTAACTGGCTAACAGCTCTTGCTACCGAAGATTTGATAATCCTTTGTAATGATCGCAACGCTCTTATGCAGATTCCAAATAAGATCTACTTTTTCTATAGATCCCTTTTGTTATCTTTTCATTTTTCCACGCTTAATTGATTACCTTTTGTTGGCTCTCGCAGAGAATCTGGGACTTCAGGGAAAGTTTGGGTTTCTTGACTTTTCTTTAATTTATGGAAATCGACGATGTGAGTTTCGGTTCCCACAGTTTGGCGCTAAAGGACGGGGGCGGGGGGGGGGGGGGGGTCGGATTACTCTAACTCATGGCCAAAAAACACTTGATCAAAAAAATGTCTGGAAATATGAAAGACAATACCGCAGCTCACAACAATGCTAGTAAGACAACTCCAGCAGTGACTGCTCTCATCGCCAACGCTTATGCAAACGCCGCAGTGCTTGAGAAAATCGAAAACCTAGTCGTGAATTTTCGCCACAGGCGGAGCACCAAAATAAGCTCGTGATTTCTCTCACTAAAGAGAAAGGGCAACGATAAAGTCTATCAAACCCTGTAAAGTTTGTCTTATTACCGAGTTGGAAAAATCTCAGCGCACAAGGGTTCGACCAAACCGACCCGACTGACCAATGAACACCCGGCCACGCGTCCGCCACTCGGAGGAAGAGTTTATGTTCTTGATGGGGAGGGAACTCCATCTAGTGCTCCAGGACTGTCGAGGGGTCCTGTGACAGGTTTGTTTGGGTGCTAACTCTCTCTTTTGCGTGTTTAATCTATTGTTGAGTAGTTAGTGGTTTGTGGTGTTAGCATTTTGGATGAATGCTAGTGTGTTGACCTTATGTTTAGGATCATTGTTCGTTGGTGGAAACCCTGCGTTTGTTTTGTTTGATTCGGGAGCCACCCATAGTTTTGAACCCAAGCGTAGACTCTAGATTTGTAGGAACCTTTTCGGTGTGTGAGGTTGATATATCAGTAGAAACCCATGGAGGCCAAACCTTAAATGCGAAGAGGGTATTGTTGAATGTTCATGTTGTGTTAAACCATGGAACCCTTTTAGCCAACCTAGTAGTAATGCCCTTAGAACGTCATGAGGCTATTATAGGAATGGGATGGCTATTGAGGTATTGGGCCTGGCTGAACTGTGCAAGAGGGAGGTTTGGTTTGAAGACGACCCGCGAGCAATGTTAGCGTATCATGGAATCAGGCCTAGCGTCTCGGCAACGTTTGTGACGGCAATGAGAGCAGAGATGGCGTTAGTAGACGTTGAGGTCTACTTGGTGTCGCTAACATATATTGGAGAAGAGTCAGGAAAGGAGTTGAAGATAGAAGATATTCTGGTGGTCCAAGAGTTTGAAGATGTGCTACAGGCGTTGACAGAGTTGCCACCACCTCGAAGCAATCCATTCACCATCAACTTGGAACCAAGTGCTGCACCTATTGCCAAAGCTCCTTACCAAATGGTGCCAGCTGAGTTAGGAGAGCTCAAAAAGAAGTTAGAGGATTTACTAGACAAAGGTTTCATAAGACCGAGTTCTTCGCCTTGGGGAGCTTCGGTTTTGTTTGTGAAGAAGAAGGATGGCAGCATGAGATTGTCCATCGACTACAGAGGGATCAACAATGTCACGATCAAGGATAAGCACCCCCTACCAAGGATCGATGAACTATTGGATCAACTGAAAGGGGCAAGTTGGTTCTTGAAGATAGACTTGGCTTCAGGATACCATCAAATTTCTATAACAGAGACTGGCGTGATGAAGACAGCATTCAACACTCGTTTGTGATTGTGTTTTTGACGACATATTGATCTATTCCCGGAGCGAGGAGGAACACAAGGAGCATCTACGGAAGGTACTCGAGAGACTAAGGGACCGGAAGCTATTTGCTAAGTTTAGCAAATGTTGATTTTGGAAGCGGGAGATTGGTTTCTTAGGTCATAGAGTGTCTGAGCAAGGAGCTTCAGCGTATCCAGAGAAGATTACGGTAGTAGAGGGATGGCCTCGACCAACCACAGCTACGGAGATCAGAAGTTTTCTTGGGTTGGCTGGCAAGGGATTCTAATCCATTGACAAACCGTTGACGAGACTGATTGGGAAAGAAATACCATTTGTATGGGATGAGCAAATGGAGGAAGCTTTCAACAAGCTTAAGGAGGCATTGACGACAGCACCATTTCTTACCTTACCACTGCCGGGTAAGACATATGATGTTTACACGGACGCGTCACAGGTAGGATTGTGGTGTGTGCTGATGCAAGAGAACAAAGTCATTGCATATGCCTCAAGACAGTTGAAGAAGCATGAAGAGAACTACTCTACACATGATTTGGAGGTGGCGGCAGTTGTCTTTGCACTAAGGATGTGGCGATCATATCTTTACGGAGAGAAGGTTCAGATTCAGTACCACCCAGGGAAGGCTAACATGGTCGTAGACGTATTGAGCCGATGGAGAGCAGTTGTCAACTCAGAAAAAGATTTGGAAAATTTGTCCGTAGAATTCAAGAAGGTTACTTTGACAGCATTGGAAGGAGAGTCAAGCGAACCATTGGGAATGCAAGCAGTAAATCAAGCCAGCTTAGTGCAGCGTATCCGCCAAGCACAAAACGAAGATGAAGACCTGAAGAAGATCGTGGATCAGCTAAAGGAGGAAGATGGAGCCAATGCAAGTGGTTATCATGTACCGGAGGATGGAACGTTGTTTCTTAATGGAAGGATCACGGTACCAAAGGAAAGAGGACTTCAGGAAGAGATTCTCAAAACAGCCCATCAATCTTTCTTGAGTATTCATCCCAGAAGCACAAAGATGTACATAGATGTTAGGAGATTCTACCATTGGCAAGGAATGAAGAGAGCGGTTGCAAAGTGGGTTGCACAATGTCAAGTGTGTCAACAAATCAAAGCCGAGCATCAGGTACCAGGTGGACTACTCCAAAGTCTACTTGTACCAGAATGGAACTGGGATTCAGTATCAATGGATTTGATTACCGGATTACCAGTAGAAATAGGAAGATCAAACAATGCGATTTGGGTAATCATGTATCGGTTAACCAAAGTAACACACCTACTAGCAATCTGAGACACAGATAAGACGGAGACATTGGTGGAACTTTACATCGACCAGATTGCGAGACTTCATGGAGTACCAGCTAATAGTGTGTCTGATTGAGACCCAAGATTCACAGCAGTATTTCGGAGAGCTTTGCAAGGAGCCATAGGAACAGAGCTACACATTAGCACTGCCTTTCATCCAGAGACGGACGGGCAAACCGAGAGAACCATCCGAACGTTGGAAGACATGCTACGACTATGTATACTGAATTGTGCAGGTACGTGGGTGCAGTACCTACCTTTGGTAGATTTTTTCATATAATAATAGCTACCACACAAGCATTGCTATGTCACCGTACAAAGCGTTGTATGGAAGACCATGCCGAACACCTCTGTGTTGGACGGAAGTTGGAGAAAGAAGATTTTTTGGACCGAGTAGCTAACTAGAAACCTTGAAACTAGGACATAGACAACTACGAGAGAGGCTTTGTGCCTGAACTGATTCCATTGAGTTCGGTTGTTAGATACACGAGAGAGCTGGGTTAATTAACCTAGCGGATGAACTTCATGTCTGATAACCATCGATCGACACTAGGCCTTCGTTGTTGATCGATGGACAACTCCTTTGTTCGCATACGAGAGTTGGAACGAGAGGGGGTCGGATTTTGATTAAGGTCCTTCCATTTTCATAATTTCTTGCATCCTATCCATTATAATTCACTTGCCTGAAACTCTAGATCTATTTTTTTCCTTATTTGAATCAGTTAACTTATTTAGACAATTTCCTTTTTGGAATAAAACCCTCATACAAACCTCTTATTTATAGCTTGCCTAACTTAATTTTTAGAACTCATAAATCTATTGCGTGCCCTCACTCTCTGTGTATTTGATCCCTAAGTACTAAAATTTAACCTCTCGTGGCAAGAGTAGTTTATAGGGTTAATTTAATAGTTTGTTTGCTTAATTATATTCCTTAACCCACATGCTGTCAAACACAATAGGCATGTACACTTATTGGGAAGCTTTTGATTGGGACATCTTGGTGATAATGTCTTGAATGTCAGGATCGGTTAGATCGGGTTCTGGTTCAGGTTGAATGTCCTCAGCATTTCCTCCCTCTTCAAAAAGTTTTGACCTCAAAACTGGTTCATCTGCAAGGAAATGAGACAAATCAGTAACATTGAAAGTTGAGGAGACATTCATATCACCTGGAAGGTCATGTCGCTAGGCATTCTTGCTGATCCTCTCGATCACTTGGAATGGGTCATCTCCTCCTGGTTCGAGTAAAATGTCTGGGAGACCCTTGTTGGCATGCCTAGTGTACTGCTCAGTCCTCTTCTCAAATTTTTCAGTGACCTTCTGGTGGAGCTCTTTACCATACTTAGCTTTGGCTTCCATGGTTAAGCTAATAACTTCAGCTGGTGGTAGTGGCTTGAGGTCCAACGTTTTGTGGTCGGATGAAAACCATAGGCGGCTTCAAGTGTTGACATTTTTGTGACCGAATGTTGATCTTATTTTGTAGGAAAACTCTATAAAGGGAATGCACTCGACCAGAGTCTTCCTCTTCCTTCCAATGGTATCCGTAAGCAGTGTTGATAGTGTCCGATTGACCACTTCAGTTTGGCCATCCGTTGGGAGTGGCAAGTAGTGGGGAATAAAAGCTTAGTCCCCATCTTCTTCTATAAGGTCCTCCAAAAGTGGCTAAGGAACTAACTTTCTCAGTCGGATACAATGATCTGAGGTACTACCTGTAAACACACAACCTCCTTGAAAAAAAAATAGGCTGTCTTGGACGCATCAATCAACTTGGCACAAGGTATGAAGTGTGCCATTTTGGAAAATCGATCTACCACCACAAATATTGAATCCTTGTGTTGCACCTTTGGTAGGCATAGCACAAAAATCCATGGATAGATCCACCCAAGGAGTAGTAGGAATCGGCATGGGCATGTATAGGCCATGTGGTTGCACCTTAGGCTTGGCCTCTTGCAAGTCACACACCTTGCACAATGGGATTCGGCAGTCTTCTTTAGGTGAGGCAAATAGAAATGTTCTCTCACCACAGCCAAATTCTTATCCACTCCAAAGTGTCCCATGAGACCTCCTCCATGAGCCTCTCGGGTGATTAAGTCCTACAATGAATATTGTGGAATGCACAATCTTTTTCCTTTGAATAGAAACCCTACATGTAGGTAAAACTTCCGTTGTGATCCCATGTTACAACCAGAATAGACCTCACCAATATCCGGGTCTCCTCCATATAGATCCTTGGTAAATTCAAATTCCATCACCTTGGCTTCCAGTTTGGCATTCAAGGCATGTCTCCTTGAAAGATCATCACCTACAATGTTGTCCTTTCCCTTCTTGTACTTGATGATGTAGGGTAAGGTTTCTATAAACTCCATCCACCGAGCATGCCTCTTCTACAGGTTGGTATGACCCCATAGATGTTTTAAAGTTTTATGGTCGGTATGAACCACAAATTCAACAAGTAGTGCCGCCATGTCTCCAATGCTCTCACTAGTGAATATAATTCCTTATCATAGGTGGGATAGTTTAGTGTGTCTGTTGGGGTTAAAATTGGTTACCACGAAATCAAAAACTGAAACTTCCAGAAAAATGTTCTCTTTAAGAAGAAAAGATAATATTTGAAAAAAAGAGAGTAGGAAAATTGAAATCTAGTTTCATATGAATTCTGAAAATGATTCATACGATAAGTGTCTGAGAAATGTTACTCTAGGCCTCAGACAAACAGATCTGAGCATCGAAAAAACGAAACGACTATAAGGCTTGATCGTCCAACTCGCCCAATGGGTGAGTTGAACCGAACAAGTCGTCCAACTCACCGAACAAGCAAGTTGGACCAAGCAAGCCGTCCAACCGCTGAACGGGCGAGTTGGACCGAACAAGCCGTCCAATCTGCTCGTTCGACGAGTTTGATTAACCAATCCAACTCGGCCGCTCGGCGAGTTGGATCAACCACTACATCTTCATCTCGTCGTCTAGCTTCCTCCTTCGAGATTGGATCGAACTTGCTCTAGTTTCATCTCGATCAGAGTTACCGTTGGAACTTTACGATTTAAAAACTGCAAGAACTTGTTTTCTCGTATGTGGTTCGAAATAATCATATAAAACGACAACGGTTAACTAAACACCTAAAGCTGCCTCCACAATACAAGAAATTCGAACTTTCTTCAAAATTGACGTCGTTTCGGGAGCGCTCTTTCAATAAATCGTAAGAACGCTTAAGTCGAAAAACAGCCTGAGAGGGTCTAAAACGTGGCTAAAAGACCACTCATTGTTTTATACGAAATCAAGCCCAATAGATATGACGGTCTAACTTTTACTTTGCAGGAGAAGATAAATGTTAAGTTCAGAAGATAAATGTGAAGTTTCCAAAGATAAACACAAAGATCGAAGGAAAATGAAATATTCCCAGAAAGCGATAAACTCGACCGAGGGCAGAAAAGGAAAGGGAATTGATCCAGAAGGCATATATAAGCGGAGCTAAAGCTAAAGGTGAAGAGGGCCAAATATTTTGACCTAGATAAATTCAAGCTTAGAAGAACTTAAAACTTAGGTGGTAGAACATCAGAGTTATTGTAATGACCCTGATGAAGAATAGAAAAGTCAAGACTTTGACCATGAGTTGGACGAGCCAAGTAATGGTCATGGTCGAGAACATTTGGGCGATGGTAGATAAAAATTGATAAAAACCGTGAAATTGAAGAATGTCGATTTGAAACCAAAGAAGGAGAGCTTTGTCTAAGTAAATCAAGAGATGAGAGTTTCCATTTGAATAAGAGGGTTAGGAGATGCTGACATGGCCATAAGATGACATGGCAATCACCTATTGGCCACAAATGATGATGTGGCAATGACATGGCGATGCAAGTGGTGATTTCTCATTGGCCAGAGAGGTAACTTGGCGACCAAGTTACTGAGTTTCTAGAAGGTGAATCTTGACCTGCAAGGGAGGAAAACTTGGTGAAGAAGCTGAAGAAAGATCTATAAGGAGGAAGCTTGCAAGGTATGTTTAGTAAGTGGGACACATATCCACAAATCTTTATGCACAAGAGTCCACATGTCCACCCAGCCTCAGCCCTCCTTCTCTATAAATACCAGACCCTTCCCCTTCATTTTCTCCATCCCAAAACCGTGAGTGACCACCTTAGAGAAAGAGAGAGGTGAGTTTAGAGAGAGAAACCAAGTTTTATGAGTGTTTTCGGTTTGTTTAGCTTAGCTTTTTGGGAGAGTGTTCCGGAGGTGTTTAGGGAGTCTTCGTTGGCAGAAACCAAGGTGGGTTCCAAAGACCTGTTTGTGTGTTTTATGTATGCAGGTAGGAGGTTAAGACCGGGGGGTCTTAAGTGAAGACCCGGGGTAAAGTTTAACAGGTTTTGTGCAGGGCCCCGGGAGAGTGTGTGCTGATTGCATACATGTTGTTATTGTTGTATTATTGTGTGTCTAGATATTGTTTAGTTATCTAGGTATTATGTTGTGTTGAACCACAAGAGATTTGAGTGACACTCTCTCTTGTCGGGTGTGCTTTTTTGTTTGCATGCATTGTTAGTAGTTAGTGCATGTAGTCTAGATGCATTTTGTAGTTTCATGGAGGTTTGAGGTCGAGCTTCCTCATGCTTATTTATGTTGTGTTGGATCTAAATTAGGTTGTTTGTGTGTTGTGTATCCCTAGTCTAGACTAAGTAATTTCATGGAGGTTAAAGGTGGAGCTCCCTTATGAGTGTTGTGTTTGTATCTTAGTCTAGACTAGTGGTCGAGTGTATGGTCTTCCTAGTTGTATATCCCTCTCGGTGGTAATCTCCGGTGATGTGCTTGGACCATGGAGTTAGATTGGGAGTAAACCAATTCTCCATTGGTGGAGTGACCTACCCTCCATGGCTTGTCACTTGAAGTGGGTCACGCCCATTGACGAGCGCTGCATGACGTTGTGGCCAGGTGGTATATCCCTCACGGTGGGACTCTCCAGAGATTATGTTTCTCGACCATGTGACTCTGGTGTTTATTGGCGGGAGTTTTCAGGGAGGAGGGTTAGGGGTCCATGTTTCTAGGGATCCCAGGGATGTTTGTAGCATTTGGGCTCCATCCTTTGTGTGAACTCGAGTATTTTCTTTTTGTGTTGTTGAGTCTAGGATTGAGTCTAGGATTGAGTCTAGATTGCATTAGTGTGTTGTTAGGTCTCGATGGAGAGACTAACTCCCAGTGCTTAGTAGTTGCATTGCATTTAAGTTGTTGCTCTTGCATGATTGATTCATTGATTGATTGTTTATTGTCTATTGTTTTTTGTTGTTTAAGCATTGGCTGGGGAGGGTTAGTTGTTGTTTGTTTCTAGAACTCACTGAGTAATCTTGATTACTCATCCCCTCTTCTACTATGCAGGTAACTAGTAGGAGGGAAGCTTAGAGGGAGCAAAACGCTAGGCAACCGATGTAGATTTGAATTGGCATAAGCATAGCAAGAACTAGCTTTTCAATGTATATTTACGTTTCTTTTGGCACTAAGCCATGCGCGCAAACTGTGATATTTTGTAATGTATTGTTTTGTAAAATGCTTTCCATCTACTATTAAAAAAATGTTTATATTCATTGTTATTGTGCTAAATGATATAGACCTTGTCCGGGTCGACACAACTCGAAGTTCGTGGTACGGGTTTTAAAGCCTTAGGCCATGGCCTCGAGGACATAGCAAACCGGAAAGGGTTGGTCGAGGGTCTTGATTTGTTCTTGATCTTTGGTCAATCTGATTGTCCAGGTGGTATATCCCTCACGGTGGGACTCTCCAGAGATTATGTTTCTCAACCATGTGACTCTGGTGTTTATTGGCGGGAGTTTTCAGGGAGGAGGGTTAGGGCTCCATGTGTCTAGGGATGCCGGGGATGTTTGTAGCATTTGGGCTCCATCCTTTGTGTGTACTCGAGTATTTTCTTTTTGTGTTGTTGAGTCTAGGATTGAGTCTAAGATTGAGTCTAGATTGCATTAGTGTGTTGTTAGGTCTCGGTGGAGAGACTAACTCCCATTGCTTAGTAGTTCCATTGCATTTGAGTTGTTGCTCTTGCATGATTGATTCATTGATTTATTGTTTATTGTTTATTGTTTTTTGTTGTTTAAGCATTGGCTGGGGAGGGTTAGTTGTTGTTTGTTTCTAGAACTCACTGAGTAATCTTGATTACTCATCCCCTCTTCTACTATGCAGGTAACTAGTATGAGGGAAGCTTAGAGGGAGCAAAACGCTAGGCAACCAGTGTAGATTTGAATTGGCATGAGCATAAGCAAGAACTAGCTTTTCAATGTATATTTACGTTTCTTTTGGCACTAAGCCATGCGCGCAAACTGTGATATTTTGTAATGTATTGTTTTGTAAAATGCTTCCCTTCTACTATTAAAAAATGTTTATATTCATTGTTATTGTGCTAAATGATATAGACCTTGTCTGGGTCGACACAACTCAAAATCCGTGGTACGGGTTTTAAAGCCTTAGGCCATGGCCTCGAGGACATAGCAAACCGGAACGGGTTGGTCGAGGGTCTTGATTTGTTCTTGATCTTTGGTCAATCTGATTCGGCGAGCTATACTTGTGGCATTATCGGGTCGTCTCGGGTTAGTCTGGCCTAGGATGGTTCGGGGGTGTTACAGTTATACTCAGACGTTTCTCCATCTTCATTCGAGGATCCTGATTTCTTTAGACTCTACAACTCATTTGCTACCGAAGATTTGATAATCCTTTGTAATGATCGCAACGCTCTTATGCAGATTCCAAATAAGATCTACTTTTTCTATAGATCCCTTTTGTTATCTTTTCATTTTTCCACGCTTAATTGATTACCTTTTGTTGGCTCTCGCAGAGAATCTGGGACTTCAGGGAAAGTTTGGGTTTCTTGACTTTTCCTTAATTTATGGAAATCGACGGTGTGAATTTCGGTTCCCACAGTTTGGCGCTAAAGGACGGGGGCGGGGGGGGGTCGGATTACTCTAACTCATGGCTACAAAACACTTGATCGAAAAAATGTCTGGAAATATGAAAGACAATACTGCAGCTCACAACAATGCTGGTAAGACAACTCCAGCAGTGACTGCTCCCATCGCCAATGCTTATGCAAACGCCGCAGTGCTTGAGAAATTCGAAAACCTAGTCGTGAATTTTCGCCACAGGCGGAGCACCAAAATAAGCTCGTGATTTCTCTCACTAAAGAGAAAGGGCAACGATAAAATCTATCAAACCTGTAAATTTTGTCTTATTACCGAGTTGGAAAAATCTCAGAGCACAAGGGTTCGAACAAACCGACCCGACTGACCAATGAACACCCGGCCGCGCGTCCGCCACTCGGAGGAAGAGTTTATGTTCTTCATGGGGAGGGAACTCCATCTAGTGCTCCAGGACTGTCGAGGGGTCCTGTGACAGGTTTGTTTGGGTGCTAACTCTCTCTTTTGCGTGTTTAATCTATTGTTGAGTAGTTAGTGGTTTGTGGTGTTAGCATTTTGGATGAATGCTAGTGTGTTGACCTTATGTTTAGGATCATTGTTCGTTGGTGGAAACCCTGCGTTTGTTTTGTTTGATTCGGGAGCCACCCATAGTTTTGAACCCAAGCGTAGACTCTAGATTTGTAGGAACCTTTTCGGTGTGTGAGGTTGATATATCAGTAGAAACCCATGGAGGCCAAACCTTAAATGCGAAGAGGGTATTGTTGAATGTTCATGTTGTGTTAAACCATGGAACCCTTTTAGCCAACCTAGTAGTAATGCCCTTAGAACGTCATGAGGCTATTATAGGAATGGGATGGCTATTGAGGTATTGGGCCTGGCTGAACTGTGCAAGAGGGAGGTTTGGTTTGAAGACGACCCGCGAGCAATGTTAGCGTATCATGGAATCAGGCCTAGCGTCTCGGCAACGTTTGTGACGGCATGAGGGGAGAGATGGCGTTAGTAGACGTTGAGGTCTACTTGATGTTGCTAACATATATTGGAGAAGAGTCGGGAAAGGAGTTGAAGATAGAAGATATTCTGGTGGTCCAAGAGTTTGAAGATCTGTTACAGGCGTTGACAGAGTTGCCACCACCTCGAAGCAATCCATTCACCATCAACTTGGAACCAAGTGCTGCACCTATTGCCAAAGCTCCTTACCAAATGGTGCCAGCTGAGTTAGGAGTGCTCAAAAAGAAGTTAGAGGATTTACTAGACAAAGGTTCCATAAGACCGAGTTCTTCGCCTTGGGGAGCTTTGGTTTTGTTTGTGAAGAAGAAGGATGGCAGCATGAGATTGTGCATCGACTACAGAGGGATCAACAATGTCACGATCAAGGATAAGCACCCCCTACCAAGGATCAATGAACTGTTGGATCAACTGAGAGGGGCAAGTTGGTTCTTGAAGATAGACTTGGCTTTTGGATGCCATCAAATTTTAATAGCAGAGACTGGCGTGATGAAGACAGCATTCAACACTCGTTTGTGATCGTGTTTATTGACGACATATTGATCTATTAGCGGAGCGAGGAGGATCACAAGGAGCATCTACGGAAGATACTCGAGAGACTAAGGGACCGGAAGCTATTTGCTAAGTTTAGCAAATGTTGATTTTGGAAGCGGGAGATTGGTTTCTTAGGTCATATAGTGTCCGAGCAAGGAGCTTCAGCGTATCCAGAGAAGATTGCGGTAGTAGAGGGATGGCCTCGACCAACCACAGCTACGGAGATCAGAAGTTTTCTTGGGTTGGCCGGATACTACCGAAGGTTCGTCAAGGGATTCTCATCCATTGCCAAACCGTTGACGAGACTGATTGGGAAAGACGTACCATTTGTATGGGATGAGAAAACAGAGGAAGCTTTCAACAAGCTTAAGGAGGCATTGACGACAGCACCATTTCTTACCTTACCACTGCCGGGTAAGACATATGATGTTTACACGGACGCGTCACAGGTAGGATTGTGGTGTGTGCTGATGCAAGAGAACAAAGTCATTGCATATGCCTCAAGACAGTTGAAGAAGCATGAAGAGAACTACTCTACACATGATTTGGAGGTGGCGGCAGTTGTCTTTGCACTAAGGATGTGGCGATCATATCTTTACGGAGAGAAGGTTCAGATTCAGTACCACCCAGGGAAGGCTAACATGGTCGTAGACGTATTGAGCCGATGGAGAGCAGTTGTCAACTCAGAAAAAGATTTGGAAAATTTGTCCGTAGAATTCAAGAAGGTTACTTTGACAGCATTGGAAGGAGAGTCAAGCGAACCATTGGGAATGCAAGCAGTAAATCAAGCCAGCTTAGTGCAGCGTATCCGCCAAGCACAAAGCGAAGATGAAGACCTGAAGAAGATCGTGGATCAGCTAAAGGAGGAAGATGGAGCCAATGCAAGTGGTTATCATGTACCGGAGGATGGAACGTTGTTTCTTAATGGAAGGATCACGGTACCAAAGGAAAGAGGACTTCAGGAAGAGATTCTCAAAACAGCCCATCAATCTTTCTTGAGTATTCATCCCAGAAGCACAAAGATGTACATAGATGTTAGGAGATTCTACCATTGGCAAGGAATGAAGAGAGCGGTTGCAAAGTGGGTTGCACAATGTCAAGTGTGTCAACAAATCAAAGCCGAGCATCAGGTACCGGGTGGACTACTCCAAAGCCTACTTGTACCAGAATGGAACTGGGATTCAGTATCAATGGATTTGATTACCGGATTACCAGTAGCAATAGGAAGATCAAACAATGTGATTTGGGTAATCATGTATCGGTTAACCAAAGTAGCACACCTACTAGCAATCTGAGAAACGGATAAGACGGAGACATTGGCAGAACTTTACATCGACCAGATTGTGAGACTTCATGGAGTACCAGCTAATAGTGTGTCTGACCGACACCCAAGATTCACAGCAGTATTTCGGAGAGCTTTGCAAGGAGCCTTAGGAACGGAGCTACACATTAGCACTGCCTTTCATCCAGAGACGTACGGGCAAACCGAGAGAACCATCCGAACGTTGGAAGACATGCTACGACTATGTATACTGAATTGTGCAGGTACGTGGGAGCAGTACCTACCTTTGGTAGATTTTTTTCATATAATAATAGCTACCACACAAGCATTGCTATGTCACCGTACAAAGCGTTGTATGGAAAACCATGCCGAACACCTCTGTGTTGGACGGAAGTTGGAGAAAGAAGATTTTTTGGACCGAGAATCATTGAGGAAACGTAGGAGAAGCTACGAGTCATTCGGGCGAACATGAAGAAAGCACATGACCGACAGAAGAAGTATGCAGATCAAGGAAGAAGGAAAGTAGTATTTGCAGTAGGAGATATGGTATATCTCAAGGTGTCAGCTCAGAAAGGAAATGATCGTTTTGGTATAGTCGGGAAGTTAGCAGTTCATTTCATTGGTCCATAACGAATCATTGGAAGAGTTGGAGAGGTAGCCTACCGATTGAAGCTGCTAGGAGACATGAACCTACACGCGGTGTTTCATGTATCTATGCTGAAGAAGCATGTTCACGACCCAAAATTGATTGAGCCGGAAAGGATTCCAGAGTTGAGACAAGATCTTACCTACCCGGAGAGACCGATCAGAATTGGAGAGACGTTTGAAAAAGCTGAAGAACCGGGAAATACCTCAAATCCAAGTATTTTGGGGAAGACAGAACCTCATGGTGATTAGATGGGAATACGAAGAGAGGTTTTGCCAGAGCTATCCAGAGTTCTTTAAAGATGAAGCGGAGACGTCAGCAGTGACCACCTTAGAGAAAGAGAGAGGTGAGTTTAGAGGGAGAAACCGAGTTTTATGAATGTTTTTGGTTTGTTTAGCTTAGCGTTTTGGGAGAGTGTTCCGGAGGTGTTTAGGTAGTCTTCGTTGGCAGCAACCAAGGTGGGTTCCAAAGACCTGTTTGTGTGTTTATGTATGCAGGTCTTAAGTGAAGACCCGGGGCAAAGTTTAACCGGTTTTGTGCAGGGCCCCAAGAGAGTGTGTGCCGATTGCATACATGTTGTGATTGTTGTATTGCTGTGTTGTCTAGATATTGTTGAGTTTTCTAGATATTATGTTGTGTTGAACCGCAAGATATTTGAGTGAGACTCTCTCTTGTCGGGTGTGTTGTGTTGTTTGCAGACATTGTTAGTACTTAGTGCATGTAGTCTAAATGCATTTTGTAGTTGCATGGAGGTTTGAGGTTAAGCTCCCTCATGCTTATTTTTGTTGTGTTGCATCTAAATTAGGTTATTTGTGTGTTGTGTTTCCCTAGTCTAGAGTAATAATTTCATGGAGGTTAGAGGCAGAGCTCCCTCATGTGTGTTGTGTTTGTATCTTAGTCTAGACTAGTGGTTGAGAGTATGGCCGTCCCGGTGGTACATCCCTCGCGGTAGGAATCTCTGGTGATGTGCTTGGACCATGGAGTTAGATTGGGAGTAATCCATTTCTCCAGTCGTGGAGTGACATATCCTCCATGGCTTGTCAATTGAAGTGGGTCGCGCCCTTGGAAGAGCGCTGCATGACGATGCGGCCCAGTGGTATATCCCTCGCGGTGGGACTCTCCAGAGATGATGTTTCTCGACCATGTGACTCTGGTGTTTATGGTCGGGAGTTTTCAGGGAGGAGGGTTAGGGCTCCATGTGGGTAGGGAACACAGGGATGTTTGTAGCATTTGGGCTCCATCCTTTGTGTGTACTCGAGCATTTTATTTTTGTGTCATTGAGTCTAGGATTGAGTCTAGATTGCATTTATGTGTTGTTAGGTATCGGTCGAGAGACTAACTCCCATTGATTTGTAGTTGCATTGCATTTGAGTTGTTGCTCTTGCATGATTAATTGATTGATTGATTGTTTCTTGTTTAAGCATGGGCTGGGGAGGGTTAATTGTTGTTTGTTTCTGGAACTCACTAAGTAATCCTGATTACTCATCCCCTCTTCTACTATGCAGGTAACCAGTAGGTGGGAAGCTTATAGGGAGCGGAACACTAGGCCACCGGTGTAGATTTGAAGTGGCATAAGCATAATCAAGGACTAGCTTTTGAATGTATATTTACTTTTCTTTTGGCACTAGGCCATGCGCGCAAACTCTGATATTTTGTAATGTATTGTTTTGTAAAACGCTTTCCATCTACTATTAATAAAAAGAATGTTTATATTCGTTGTTGTTGTGCTAAAAATATAGACCTTTCCGGGTCGACACAACTCGAAGTCCGTGGTACGAGTTGTAAAGCCTTAGGCCATGGCCACGAGGACATAGCAAACTGGAAATGGTTGGTCGAGGGCCTTGATTTTTTCTTGATCTTTGGTCAATCCGATTCGGCGACCTATACTTGTGGCATTCTCTGGTCGTCTCGGGTTAGTCTGGCCTAGGACGGTTTGGGGGTGTTACAGTTATACCCATACGTTTCTCCATCTTTGTTCGATGATCCTGATTTCTTTAGACTCCAACTCCTTGCACTTAGAAACCCTAAGCTTTATTCTCGACAAGCTCGGTTTCTATGACTGGCATTCGATTACCAGACAAACTTAGTCAGGCGGTTCGATCTCTTGGTCCACTCTTTTAATTGAACTACGTTCGGCTTGGTCCTCTAAAGGGGTACGTAGGCATCCTTTCATAGGTTCAGTTTTAAATCAATCAAAACATTTTCTCATATCTTTTTCGTCTTTTGTTATCAAGTTGTGACTCAAATAGGTTTAAGGTTTTTAGTTGCTAGAACTAGGTAACTCGTTAACAGATCTTGCTTTCGAAGATTTGATAATCCTTTGTAATGATCGCAACACTCTTACGCAGATTCGAAATAAGATCTACTTTTTCTATAGATCCCTTTTGTTATTTTTTTCATATTTCCACGTTTATTTGATTACTTGTCGTTGGCTCTCGCAAAGAATTCGGGACTTAAGGGAAAGTTAGGTATCTTGACTTTGCCTTAATTTACGGAAATCGATGGTGTGAATTTTGGTTTCCACAGTTTGGCGCTAAAGGAGGGGGGGTCGGATTACTCTAACTCATGGCCACAAAATGCTTGAACCAAAAAATGGCTGGAAATACAAAAGGCAATACCGCAGTTCACAACAATGCAGGTAAAACAAATCCAGCAGTGACTGCTCCCATCGCCAACGCTTATGCAAACACCGCAGTGCTTGAGAAAATCAAAAACCTAGTCGTGACTTTTCGCCACAGGTGGAGCACCAAATAATCTCGTGATTTCTCTCACTAAAGAGAAAAGGCAACAAAAAAATCTATCAAAACCCCGTAAATTTGTCTCATTACCGAGTTGGAAAAATCTCAGTGCATAAGGGTTCGACCAGAAGTCCTTATCTTAAAAGTTTTTGGAAAAATAAAACTTGCTCTCCCAGAAATTGTGGAGAAACCCTAGATTACTCACGGAGAAAGGAAGCACCGCAAATCGAGCGCACAACCCCTACTGCTGTACTTCTTACGAACAATTTTAGAAGAAAGAAAGTTGCGCTCTATTGAATCACTTGAAACCTAAAACGGCATACAAAAACTAAACTAAGCAAAACGAGAGATTGTATCCCTCACTGCAAAGACATTTTCTGAAACCTACGATTTCGTAAAAAGTCAAGCTTCCACTCTACGCGACATATTCAATGAATTCTCGATGAGTGTCACTTAAACTTAGTTTGGAAAAATTACTCAAAATCCCATCGGATTAGTTCTGCGAAAACGAGAAAATCTCCGATTAAGTCGACTCCCGATAATTAAGCTCAGCATAGCCAAAGTTTCAGAGGTTAAAACGTGAGTTTTCCAGAAACAAACACGGCTCTCGTACAGCCAAACACAAAAACACGCTTACATAACGACTTACATAAAATTAACCTCAACAAAATTTTACGAAACATATTTCGTAAAACTAAAATCATGATATTTTCAGAATAACTTTCGTAATATTAAAGTTCAAAAACATTTTCCAAAACAGCTTTCGTAAATTAAACTTGACAATATTTTACAGAACATCGTTCGCAAAGTGAAACGAGTTTAGCATTTTATGATACAGCTTTTGTAGAAAAAATTAGAAAACATTTATGAAACGACCGCACCAGCATACCATTAAAACTCGAGTTTGACTAGTCCAACTCGCCGAACGGGCGAGTTAGACCGAACGAGCCGTCCAACTCGCCAAATCGGAAAATTGAACCGAAAGAGCAGTCCTTTGGATCACCTTTGAGTTCTCCTTTCAATCCCGATCGAAACGCTTCGTCTCAATCAGAGTTTACGTTGATATGTTACGATTAAAAAAAGTTGGACGCACACCGTCCAACTCGCGCCAATGACGAGTTGGATTTATTCCTTCCAACTATCATCATGGAGAGTTGGGCAAGTCCTGATGAGCTTCTCATTTTTGTTCTCTTTCTAATCTAGATCGAAACTCTTTTCGTTTCATCTCAATTGGAGTTTCCATTAAGATTTTACGACAAAAACAAGTAAGACTCGCCTAAACTCCTTGGCTTGCTCCTACTCGCCCTCTTGGGCGTCCTACTCGCCATCTTGGTCGCCCTACTACCTCCCTTGGGCATCCTACTATACCCTACCTCCATATTTGCATTCCCATTTTAATCAATATCGAAACGTCTCTTGTTTCGTCTCGATTAGAGTTACCGTTGGAACTTTACGATAAAAACCGCAAGACTTGTTTTCTCGTATGAATTAAGATTGATTTTATAAACCGGCAACGGTTAACTTAACACCCTAGTCACCTCAACTATACGATTAATTTGAAACTTCCAATACGAATTGACGTTGTATCAATGGTACTCTTTGGAAGAAATCGTAAAACTGTTTAAGTCGAAAAAAACGGCCAGAAAAGGTCTGAAACATGACTAAAATCACACTTACAATTTTAGTTGAAATCGAGCCCAATGATATTATGAAGATCTGTATTTTATTTGCAGGAGAAGATAAAAGTCAAGTTCTAAAAAGAGATGTCAAGTTTCAAATGATAAACACCAATATCAAAAAATATGGATCGACGAACCAAAACCACAAGACATGTTCGAGCCTAAACGCGACCAGGAAGCACTAATATTTTTACCATTCTTAAGGGGCGTACAGATGCAAGAAGAGGAAGGGGAGATGAGAAAGCAAAACGGGGATGAGGTTAACCCAAACCTTCGAGACAACTAAGGTATGGCCGGCTTGGAACTTTTTGAAATAAGACTTGGAATTTTCGTAGGAAGGTACTAAGAAATAAAAACTCTTTGCAGATCGCCATAAAACTTTAGGGAACTTAGGATCTAGGAGAATAGTCTAGCGAACTAAGTCTTAGGCATTTTCCTGTCTTGATCTGTTGTTCTGCGACTGCTCAGACAGATCTTGCAAACCGATCTAAACTCTTGGAAAACCGAGAAACGGTCGCCACACACACTCAGTTCGTTTCCTAAGGAAAGAAAGAACTAGAAACAAGAACATCGTCTTAAAATGGACTCGTTCCTAGCAATTTTCTTAAAACCGACATATTCCTAGTCGTCAAACCGAAAGTCACCAAGTCACAATCCTAGCGTCGTCTTTAAACCGACCTGGATTGTTGATCATCCCAATCTTTGAAAGAAAAAACGTACATAACCATTCAAAATATCGGTTCAGCCTTTTTCTTTTGTAAGAAAAAAGAGGGAGTAGGTATGTATACTATACTCATATACTCCCATACTTCAATTTTTTTTTTGTCTAGGCATCAAGAAAATGCTTTCGACAAAGCATACTCTCGCAGCTGTAGACAGAAAATCATTTAGGCAATGCGATTCCTCATGAAACCAATCCTCCATTACTTTCCTATAACAATAACATTTTATATGGAAGAGCCTACGAGAAAGCAAGATCGGTGTCATGAAAAATGACTTCGCAATGCGGAAAAGAGAATGAGGAAAACACATTCCTCTTTCGCAAATATCACGAGTAATCTGCGAGAGAAATTCTCAATTTACTTCTATGTCATTCACTTCTCGTGAAACTTACCTGAAACATTCTTCGTATAGCGACACCAAGTTATGCGAAGAAACTTTCAGGAAAAAACGTAACAAGTTTTACTGAGAAGTGTTTTGGAAAATTTGCGTATAGCTAAAAACAAAGTCACATGACTCGTCTCTCAACGATAAAACTAAACTTTATCTATTCGCACTACGATGTTACAGCTCTCATTCTTTAGCCTTCCAGCTCACTGGATTCTGCCTCCCATGTCCCTTGGTTCCATCCGAGCAGGCCATCATCTCGCACGTGTTCTTTATCGAGCCTCTTAGGTTTTGTCTTCATCATACAAACACAATACAATTTCCGTATGACTATAGGTAAATATTATACGAAACATTCATAGTGTAACTGATACCTAAAGTGGAAAATCGTTTCTAACATCATTGGCCATCTTAGCATGGGAAACCCCGACTTAGCCCACCAATCTCGACAAGCATGCTTTGGCCCTCGGCCAATTACGCCTTCCAATAAAAATCCGAACCAGAATTCGGCATCCTCTTTAGGACAGTTGCTGGGGTCAAAATCGTTCACGAGAAAATCAGCCTTTAAAAACTTCCCGAGAGAGATTTCTTGTCAAGAAGAAAGAAAGGAGAACTTGTTAATCAAAAAGCGGCATAACCGAACTTAGATTTCACAAGTAATCCGTCAAACCGGGAAAGCCTCGAGAACACTCAAATAGTCTTGGCATAACCAAACAAAACGGTCTACTCACCGGTTCGACTAAACCGAACCCACATGGTCTACTTGCCATTTGGCGAGTAGACCGAACAAGCTGGGTCTACTCACCGTTTAGCGAGTAGACCAAACGGCCTACTCCCCAAACGGCCTACTCCCCAAACGGCCTACTCCCCAAACGGCGAGTGGACCAAACGGCCTACTCCCCAAACGGCGAGTAGACCAATCGGCCTACTCCCCAAACGGCGAGAAGACCGGAAAAGCTCGGTCTACTCGCCGTTTGGTGAGTAAACTAAACAATCTACTCCCCAAACGGCGAGTAGACCAGTCAAACTCGGTCTACTCGCTGTTTAGCAAGTAGGCCAGCTGGTCTACTCACCGAACGGCGAGTAGATCAATCCCGAACGGTCGGTTCACCGGTTCATCGAGTAGACCAAACATTTGAAGGTACGGGCCGCACCGGCCCACAAGCATTGTCATTCCATCCCTGGCCCATCTTTATAACTCCCCTTTTCGAGAACAAGTCCAACTTAGTCTTCGTTTCTTTCCGATCAAAGTCATCTCCCGAACTTTACTACTTAAAAGAAAACTACAAGGATTTCTTACTCGAAAGAAGTGAAAATCAAACGTATAGACAATCGACGGTTGCCTAAACACCTCAAGAGATTGTCTTCATTATACGGGAGATTCTGGCTTCCGCACGAACCAACATCATTCAGAAAGCGCCGTTTCAATAAAATCGTAAAAACGCCTAACTCATAAAAACGGGCCGATAGGGTTCATGCATGGCTAACAGCCCACTTTCGATTCTATATGAAATTGAGCCCAAATCCTATGACGGTTTACCCTTGTTTAGCAAGTAAGGAAAAATGTTAAGTCTTGAAGGATAAATGTAAAGTTTCCAAAGATAAACACGAGAAGATAAATTCGACCAAAGGCAGTTAACCTAAGTCAAAAGTGCTGACTGACACCTGCAGCTCAGTTGACCTCATTTTTCGCGAAACTCTCGACAAAATGGGAGTTAACCTACTAGACATGAAGCTTTCCTCCCGCTCTCTATCAGGAATCAACGGGCATCCGAAGTAATGCTCGGAACAATCCATCTCCCAGTATATGCTTGCAGAGTTACCTGTACAGTTAATCTTTCTGTAATAGGCATGAAGGTACCATAAAACGTCATAATTGGCACACCGTGGCTTCACTCGATGAGGGCGATTTTGTCGAGTTAGCACCAGTGTGTCAAATTCCCTGGACAAGATGGCCAAATCGTATGCTCCATGGGTATCAGCAAGCTGCAAGAGACCTTTAAATCGCCATAGTCAAGATGCAACGGTCGCCCTCTCATGTCAACACGGTCTCGAGACCAATCCAAAAAATATATCCCCAAAAGGAAGAAATCCTCGAGATCCCCATCGATGAAACCAACCCAAGTAGAGTAGCTCGTATCGGTTCTTATCTACCCAACCAAATGCAAGAGAAGATCACTACATTTCTCAAACAAAATGCATCAACCTTCGCGTGGAGTACATCGGATATGAAATGTATTGATGCGGCAATAATTGCTCACGAGCTGAATGGAGATCCAACTATCAATCCCATCACCCAGAAAAGACGAAAACTTGGCCCCGAGCGATCCAACGAGGTAAACGAAGAAGTTGATAAACTTCTTGAGGCCGGTTATATTACCGAAGTGTGATATCCATAATGGTTAGCCAATCCCGTGGTAGTAAAGAAGGAAAACGAAAAATGGCATGTATGTATTGATTTTACCGACATAACAAAGCATGTCCAAAGGACAGCTTCCAACTCCCCCACATTGATCGTCTAAGAGAAAAAATCGCTCGACCTTCATGGATACATTCTCGGGATATAACTAGATAATGATGCACCCCACGACCGAGAAAAAACTGCATTCATCACCGATAGGGGAACTTATTGCTATAAGGTGTGCCATTCGTCCTAAACAATGCAGGGGAAACTTACCAACGACTCATCAACCAAATGTTCGCCAACAAAATCGGAATCACGATGGAATTCTATGTTGATGATATGTTGGTTAAGTCGCTCAATGTTGCAGATCACCTTGATCACCTAGGATATTGCTTTACGACACTGAACAAATATATAATGAAACTCAACCTGGGAAATGCACCTTTGAGGTCATGTCTGTTGAATTGCTCAGCTACATTGTGAATCAAACAGGAATCGAGGCAAACATTAAACATATCTCAGCAATACTCAACCTTCCTAGCCCAAAGAACAGTTGAGAAGTACAACGTTTAACTGGACGAATCGCAGCACTCAACTGATACATCTCCTGATCCATGGATAAATGCCTCCTTTTCTATGAACTACTGCAAGGGATAAAAAATTCGGCTGTAACGAGAAATGCGAGGAGGAATTTGGCCAGCTCAAACAATACCATACGACTCCCCAGTGCTATCCAAACCTGAAGTTGGAGATACACTCTCCCCATTCATTGTTGTTTCCTCGACAGCCATCAGCAGTGTTCTCATCAAGGAAGATCGAGGCGAGCAAAAATCAATCTTCTACACGAGTAAACGCATGACCAATCTGGAAACAAGATACACGACTCCTGAAAATCGCTCTCGTTGTCATCTTGTCCGCAAGAAAACATCGACCTTACTTCCATGCTCATTCGATTGAAGTACTGACCATTCAAACCCTTCAAAAAATGATGTAGAACACCAATATCAGGCCGAATTTAAAAGTGGGTAATCAAGATAAGTGAGCACGACATAACCTACAAGAGCCTAACAGCAGCCAAGTCTCAGGTTTTATCCGACTTCCTGATCGATCTCGCTCCAGAACTCAAACATGACCTCATTTTTCCGAACCAAAATTGGATCCTACACATGGACGGCTCCTCTACAAACAAATGGTCAGGCACTGGAGCCTAGTGGCAATCGCCAACCGGGGAACTAATAAAACATTCTTTCATCTTTGGCTTCGCCCCGTCTAAAGTTGGACCATTCCAACTCGCCAAACGGGCGAGCTGGGCAACGTTGGCCGACCAACTCGCCCGTTCTGCGAGTTGGATCGAACAAGCAACCCAATTTGCCTGTTCGACGAGTTGGATAAATCAATCCATTTTCATCCCATCCTCGTAATTCCCTCCTTCAAAAACGGATCAAACTCATCTTTGTTTCGTCTCGATCGAAATTGGCGCTGGATCTTTATCGTAAGAACTCATTCCCCCGTATAAATTTCGAATCGATCATGTAAAATGACAATGGTTGACTAAACACCTAGAGTTGAATGCACTATATGAGAGATCCTAACTCTCTTCGGGTCGACATCGTTTCAGAAATGCTCTTTCGATTAAATCATAAAAACGCTTAAGTTAAAAAACGTCCCGAGAAGGTCTAAAATTCGTCTAAAAGCTCACTCGCGGTTTTACACGAAATTGAGCCCAATCATTATGATGGTTTATCTTTTATTTTGCAGAAAGAGATAAATGTTAAGTTTGGAAGATAAATGTCAAGTTTAGAAGATAAATGTTAAGTTTCCAAAGATAATCATGAAGATCGAAGGAAAAAGGAATATTTCCGCGAAGCGATATACTCGACCGAGGGTAGAAGGGTAAAGAGCAAACCGCCTCTGAGAGTAGTATATAAGAACATCGAGGCTGAGGATGAAGAGGAGATACGAAAATTCTTACTCAGAGCAAGCAGAGCACTTAGGGCAATTAAGCATATTTTCGTTTTACTTATATCAACCTACGACTCATCTAGGTTATTTAAGTCTTACAAGGTTAGAACTAGGAACTCGTCGACGGCTCTTTCCGCCAAGGGTTTACATGTTGTAACGCTCAAACCACAGATTCGGGATATGACCTTCTTTGTCCTCTTTCTTTAATTAATTCATTGTCGCTTGTTCTCACAGTTTGGTAGCTTGACATTTTTGGCTTAGCAGGAATCCAGGACTTCTGGGAAAGCTAAGTTTACCTTACCCTCCTAAATCAACGTAAATCGACAGTGCGAATTTCGGTTCAAACAATCCCTATACATAAAATCAAGAAAGCAAGCATCGATCTACATGCAGAGAGGAACCTTATTGTGGCTCTGATATACCTTATTATTTATCAGTTTAAGACTATCATTTCGACCTTATTTGGAGTCTGCTATATATGTCTAAACTGTATTTAGAGTCTTTTCAGGTCAAGTTACATTTTGGAGCATTATGGAGATAATGGAGCTTGATAGAGGATTCAGAGAAGATATCCAGTAGCTGTTCAGTCAGAGTCGACGTTAAGCCTGACCATCGATCGACAGTGCATGCTTTCTGTCGATCGACGGTCTACTCGCAGAGCAATTGGCCGACTTCAAGCCCAAGTGAATATAATTTACAAGAATGCCCCTGGACGAGTTTTGACCTAGTTTATAAGGTCTTGCCATTGTTTAGGCGAAATGACACAACACAAGACATAGATTTTAAAGCATAATATTATTTAGAGTTTTTATTAGTTTTGGGGAGAAGATCTGAACTACTTCAGAAATTTGTATTGGAACCCCATTATCTATTCTATGCATTTATTATTCAGTTTATCATGCTTTCTACGATTATGTCTGAGTAATTTTCTTATTAGATTTAGGGTTCATTATGTGATTGATGAATTAGCCCAAAGATAGGATTGCGAGGATGAAAATATATTTCCGTCTTTGGAATTGTGTTTAATGCTTGTGTTTTAGAGTAGCTAACTAGAACCATGAATCTAGGACATAGACAACTACAAGAGTAGGTTCTTTCCCAAATTTATTCCATTGAGTTAGGTTGTTAGATACATGCGAGAGCTAGTTTAATTAACCTAGCGGATAAACTTCATGTTCGATAACTGTCGATTGACACTAGGCCTTCATCGTCGATCCATGGCCGACTCCTCTGTTTGCATACGAGAGTTGAAACAAGAGGGGGTCAGATTGTGAGTAAAGTCCTTGCATATTTCATAATTCCATGCATCTTATTCATTATAATTCACTTACCTAGAACCCTAGATCTATATTTTTATTTGTATCAGTTAACTTATTTAGCAAATTTTGTTTTTGGAATAAACCATCATTACAACCTTCCTATTTATAGGCTGCCTAGCTTAACCTTTAGGACTCCGAAATGTATTGTGTGCCCTCACTCTCTGTGGATTTGATCCATAAGTACTAGAATTTGGCCTCCCTTGGCAAGAGTAGTTTATAGGGTTAATTTGATAGATTGTCTGCTTAAGTATACTTAACCCGCACGTTGTCAAATTTAGGGTCGTTGTCGGGGAGCAAGGATCGCCATTAGATTTATTTTCTAGGGTTTATTCTAGGATTTCTTTTATTGCAAGTTACTAATAATTTAGTTTCCTTCTTTTTCAGGTGCATGCCCAGCAGTACCATAATCCAAAAGAACAAGGAATTACTCTTCCCAGACCTGTTGCAATCGAACGTTCAATCCACAAGCAGACGCGACTAGCATCAATCGACAGCAGCACTCGACCGCCGATCGACACTCGCACATCAACATCGATCGAGGGTAATCCTTCGGCATCGATAGACAGTAACTCTAGAAAGATGGCTGCGACTCTAATTGGGATCGAGATGAGAGCCATCTGCGTAATGAAGAGGTCAGTGGATTGACGAACATGGGGCTGTGATCCCTGACCAGAAGCATACGCTGCAGTAGCTCAACCTGAAGCTGCCGCCTAAGCTGCTCAACGAACACTGGCAGACTACAATCGTCCAGGCCAGTTCTATGCAAATAGATCCGCTATTCGTCCTTCAGCTTTCGAGAAGAATGATTTTGAGATCAAGCCATCCTTCTTCGCACTTATTATGTAGACACCCTATTATGGAATGCGACACAAGCACCCTATGGATCATTTGGAGTGATTTGAGGATCTAGTTTCTGTTATCAAAGCCAATGGAGTCAATGAGTACTATATATTTTGTAAGCTCTTCAAGTACTCACTTGCTGGAGATGCTTCGCATTGGCTTAAGTAATTGTCACCAGGATCTGTGAAATCCTGAACAGACAACAAGAATGCATTCTTGCGCAACTTCTTTGATGATGCACGAGCATAGGTCGTTAGAAGCAGGATTGCTACATTCACACACGAACCCGGGGAATCGTTCAGAAGATCTTGGTTCAGATTCAAATCCTACTAGAGAGATTCCCCACACCACGACTTCAATGAAATTCAACTATTTAGCACTTTCTTCAGAGGTATTTTTCTGCAATACCAGATGGCTTAGACACCGCTAGTAAAGGAATCTTGAGCACTATGAGTCCAAAGGAAGTAACAAGGCTTATTGAGAACTTGGCGTCTAGCAATAGCACCAAGAACACTGACTATGAGAGGAAGAAATCAGCTCCATCTCTAAGTAGGGAGATGATAGATGAAGTCAAGGCAAAGTTGGACAGTGTTCAAAAATTTCTCAAGAAGCAAAATGTGAAAGCCCTAGAAGAAGAAGACGAGGAGCAGGATGTGAACTTTGTTGGTGGAAACGGTTATCAAAGACCAGGAAATCCAGGCTACAACAGGAACTCGTATGGTGGCAACATGAGTATCTACAAGCAGAATCCACAGTAGAATCCACAGCAACAGAAGCCTCAAGAGAGCAGGTTAGAAGCTATGGTTGATAGGATACCGGAGCAGCAGCAGATGATTGTGAACTTCAATGAAAAGATAGACTTGTTGTACACCAACCTGAACAGCAATTTTTAAAACCTCAATACTCATGTCAAGAATCTGGATAATCAAGTGGTGCAAACAAGTGAGGTCTATTCAAAAACATGATACCTTGATAAAGAAGAAAGGGGAAGCTAGTAAGAAGCACCACGTCAATGCATTGATAGGTGAAGACTTTTGTCAAGACGTGAAGAGAGAACAACGAGGATATTTTCGTGTGGAAAGTGCCATGTATTTTGGCAGTTAGCATTGGTGTTGATCGACTCCAGAGCCGGAGCGTCAATCAATGGAACCTGCAGAATCAATCGCCTCATGTGAATCCACCAACGTCGATTAACGGCATGAAGAAAGCGTCGATCGACAGCACCCAACAGAGCCGAGTCGTCTATCAAGTCTGAGTGCCAGCCTATTCATCTGGCCTTCAAGGATGGAGAACCAGGAACAGAAAGCCAGTACACCTGATCCTATGACAACATAAAGACACTCCAAAAGGAAGCAGAATATTCCAAAGAATCTTCGCAGAGAAGAAACCGACAAAGAGATGGATGGCTTTGCCAAAAGAGTTTTTAAAATTCATTTAGATACTCCAATTGATGAAGCATATTATACCCACGGATTGTGGATGTTTTTCAGGGAATCCATGGAAACAGAAAAGGACATAGAGCACATGTTCAATCAACTCAGGGAGAAGCCAAAGAAGTGGACTACTCTCAAGAAGAAAAGTGACCCTGGGAAGTTTGTGATCACATGTTATGTCAAAGGTCACGAGTATCCTAACGTCCTCTATGACATTGGATCAGCAGTTAGCATTATGCCTAGAGTGATGGCAGAGAGGCTAAACCTGAAAGTGGTGCCTTCTAGTGATTCTTTCACCTTTGTGGATTGCTCCAAAGAGAATTCAGGATGTATAGCCAGAGACGTCCCAATGCAGATTCGCAATGCCATAGTTCCAGTATACTTCCATGTGATGGACATAAATATTGATTGGAACTCCTCCTTATTCCTTGGAAGAGATTTCATGGCAACAATCATAGCTATCTATGACATGAAGACAACATGTTGTATCTATCCATGATTGATCCATATATTTTCTATGAACCTGTTAAAGTGAAGAACAAGGCTACTCAGATAGAATTGGGTGATGATCCACATTTGATTGCTACATTGTTCTGAAAATACGATCAAGACGATTAGCCTACAGACACAGCATTGATCGACGGTCCCTTCAACCAGAACCAGCACGGATCCCACCCTCTGGCATCGATCGACGATAACAACTCACAATTGATCGACGGTGTTACCCCATATCAGAACGACGAAGACAGTCAAGAAGAGATAGTCTACACCGGGCAACAATACTGTGAGAGGATGCCAAAAGCTGACAAGCAAGAGTATGATGAGTCTTACTTTGATGAAGACACTGTCGAGCACCATGACTTTGCACTCGAAGAATCTGGAAATTTCAGGGGATCCTATGGAAGCTGAAATGCAGCATCGATCGACGCTGACTCTATATCATCGATCGAAGAAGACCCGACAGGGTACGGTGATGATTATGGAAACCTCAAACCAGATGAGTTTGGAATCATGAGAGAACCGGATGGATATGCATGGGCAATGGAAGGAAGAATTCTAAATGTGTCCAATGACAATATCGCAGACATACTAGCTATGGCCAATGGAGCAGGGAATCTCTTCAGAAATCAGGTATCGGTGAGGCAGTCAACTCATCATTGACCAACGGCAACAATTGAACATTGATTGACGGTCATGACGCAGCATCTGGGCAGAGACTGGTAACATAGGTCTTATTACGGGACAAGCTCAATGCAATTTACTTTTCTCAGGACATAGTGAGGGAAAGTATCAACAAGAGTTTGGAGAATGTTTCAGAGCCCACATATGCCCGACTTAATATGCTGATGAAGCTCATCCAAAGACTTGAAGATGGGATACACAAATTGTTATTTACTCAGCAGAAGTGGAACATCAGCAGGACAGAGTGGATGCAGCTGTAAGAGGTTTTATCAGTGCATGGTTTGGGACATGCAACGAATATGTGGATACTTTCTTTCCACATTGGTTTTATAACTTACCTTCCTAGTCCAGAAGTCACAACATTGAGCTTAAGAATATAACCAAGCGCTAAGTGGGAGACAGCCACCGTTTAGTAAGTTTTAACTTAGTTTTTCATTATCTAGTTATTTAATCATGGTTTTATCTAATTAATTTAGGTTTTCAAAGAAGGAGTAGAACAGTTCGAAGTCACCATCGGTCGACGCCACAACCTCATCATCGATCTACGGCTTGAATGGTTTACCATCAGTCGACACTCACTAACCACCATCGGTCAACGCTCCTCACGAAGTTTGATAACCTCGACTTTCTCTCAACCTTGAACTTATGCTTTAGTTTTATTCATCGAACCCGACGAGATATCACTGGGGACAGTGTTATTCAAGTCTGGGGGAGGTCATAATGCTTTTATCTAATTTGAGCTTTTATCTAATTTGAGCTTTTATCTATTAAGTTTTACAAAAAAATTTAATAGAGTCAAGAAGGGAATTATGACCAGAACTTATTTAATTGACTAACCATACTTTAGCACCATTCTTAGACATACTGATTGCAGAGAGTACTAGAGATGCCAAAGTGGATCATCCTGCCATTAGATTACGCTTACTAAGAAAGTCTGAAGGAACCAAAGATGATCTCCAACCTAATACTGACTACTTTGCTTGCTTTGAGGCTTGGTATATATTTGATCGGATTCCTTCTACAAGTCTGTAAGTTACTAGTTTGTTAATTATGATTTCCTTTCTCTCTTTCTCTTCAAGATCTATAATAGAAAATATTGAGATGATTTCATGAGATGCAGAGGGGTAGGCACATTATCGATGACCCCACTATTCTAATTCAAAGGAATGATCACACATTGTTTGAAGCGAGGGGTGGGTACATTACCGATGACCACATTATTCACCTACAGCTTTGTATTCAAAAAAAAAATCGAAAATGTGATGGCAAGATGGACTGCATCAGCATCGTTGTCCATTGAATTTGAGATTTAAAAGATTCTGAAAGAAAAGAGGAAAGAAAGGGATCAGGAAAGGTTTTATACCTATACATGCAGATTTGCAAGAGTTGAGTCCATGTGTTCTCTGATCGATACTCCCAAAGTAAAGCCTGCACTTTATTTTATGCAAAGAAATGAGATCAATAGAGGGGTGAGTCAGATTAGTATTTGTTTAGTTGCTGATAGAATGGATTTGGTTGATATACTAGGATAAGGCATATAAGGTTTCTCTTTGATTAGCACTATTCGATGTGGTTGCAATATAGTAGGGTGATAGTCGTACTTATGTATTATTTCAGTCCCCGCTTTTCAAACTTCTTTCACAAGCTACCTTTGTTGTACTTGAGGTAAAGCAAAAGTATAAGTCTGGGGGACTTGATATACCTTGTTATTTACCAATTTCAGACTATTATTTGGACCCTATTTGGAATCTGCTATGTATGTCTAGACTGTGTTTTAGAGTCTTTTAGTTGAAGGTACGTTTTGGATCATTGTGGAGATAATGGAGCTTGATAGAGCATTCAGAAAAGATATCCAGTATGTGTTCAGTCAGAGTCAAGGTCAAGCCTGAGCATCGATCGACAGTGCTTGCTTGCTGTCGATCGACAGTGCTTGCTTGCTGTCGATCGACGTTCTACTTGCAGAGTGTTAGAATTGAGAATGTAGAGGAGACATGGATGAGAATAATGGAGATTCGAAGTGTTTATGTGAAGAACAAAAGAGATGAACTCAAGAACAAGTTTCTGGAGAAAGAGAGTATGGCAAGAGAAAGAGAGAGAGAGTAATCAGAAATGGGAGATTCTAACTCCTTAATTTGACTCATTCGGTTGCATACAGATTATATAGAGACATAAGACAATGACATAAAGAATAAACAAAGGGAAAACAATATAATAAGGCTCTCTGATCCAGTGAAAGTGACAGGACACCAACAAATCTCTTCTTAAGCTTAACATATGACTTTCTTCCATATTTGAATTTGTATCCAGCAAAACTCACTCCCAACAGTCTCATTGGCCTCTAAAGGTATTCTGGACGAGTTCCATCAGTTCCTTGCCTCTCAAGGAAAGTTAGGCAGAGTTGGTTACTTGTGATCCAAGACTGTACAGAATGTCTTCTCTCTCAAGTAACCGCATCATCTGATCTTCTCTTTGTCTTCTCTTGTCAATACATTTTCTTCTCTTTGGTTCTTCATCTCAACACCCCCCCCTCTCAAGATTGATCCTAGGAACTGATCAGGATTGGAAACATGAATAACCTCCCTCATTAAAACCTTAGTGTGAAAAACCCAGTGGGATAAAAACACACTAAGGAAAAAGAGTAGAGGTCTCCATGCTAGGAGAGTCAGCGAGATGTGAGGTCTATGAGTCCCAATTTAGAGTGGATGAACTCACAGACTTTGGTACTTGCTGCCTTGGTGAAAATGTCAGCAAGCTGGTCTTCACTTCTTGTGTAACAAGGTAGAATGATTTGCTTCTCCACAGGTTGTCTAACTTTGTGGCAGTCTACTTTAATATGCTTGGTTCTTTCATTGAAGACTGAGTTGTTGGCAATATGAATGGCAGCCTGATTATCACAGTGCATTGTAATAGGTGTTTTAGTCTCAATGCCCAAGTCTCCAAGCAATCCCTTTATCCAAATTAACTCATTGGTAAGCTTCCTCATGGCTCTATACTCAGCTTCAGCACTTGAGCATGACACAACCTTCTGCTTCTTGCTCTTCCAAGTTACTAAGTTGCCTCCAATTAAGGTGCAATAACCATTAGTTGATCTGCTATCAACTCTGTCTCATGCCCAATCATATTCACAATAACCTACAATCTCTATGCTTCCATTGCAAGCCATCCATACACCCTGACCAGGAGCCTCTCTCAGATATCTCATGATTCTTTCCACCATGTTCCAGTGATGAACCTTAGGCGCCTGCATGTGTTGAATGACTTGGTTCACTGCAAAGCAGATATCTGGCCTTGTAATGGTTAGATAAATGAGTTTCCCAACCATTCTCCTATACTGCTTTACATCACCATAAGGTTTGTCCTCAAACTCCCCCTCTCTAAGTACTTTGTAGGCTTCTTCTAGTGGTGTTTTGGCTGATCTTCCTCCAAGGTTTCTTGCCTCAGTTAAAAGATTAAGTGTGTACTTCTTTTGAGACAGGAAGAGCCCCTCTTTAGAGCGGCAGACTTCAATCCCAAGGAAGTACTTGAGTTCACCCAAATCTTTAATATCAAAGACAGAATTTACAAATACCTTGGTTTCTTTGATGCCTTCTTTGTTACTGCATGTGATGATTATATCATCCACATAGATCAAGATGACTACAATTCCTCTTGGACCAGAGAGTGTAAACAAGGTGTGATCAGCTTCTGATTTCCTGAAACCTCTTATATTCAATGTAGTACTCAACTTGTGGTACCATGCTTTTGGAGATTGCTTCAGCCCATAAATTGCTTTCTTAAGTCTTAGAACATTTCCAGGTTTTACCAGCTTTTGTAGACCAGGAGGTGGGTGCATATAAACTTCATCTTCTAACTCTCCTTGAAGAAAAGCATTCCTGACATTCATCTGCCACAATTCCCACTCCAAATTTGGTGCAAGTGATAAGATGATACGAATTGTATGCAGTTTAGCTACTGGTGCAAATGTATCAACGTAATATTGTCCATATGTATGAGTTAAGCCTCTTGCAACCAGTCTTGTTTTGTACCTCTCCACCTTGCCATTTGGTGGAAACTTGATAGTGAACACCCACTTGCTTGACACAACTTTCTTGCCCTTTGGGAGTTCACTCTCATACCAAGTATCATTGATGATCATGGCATTTATCTCATCTCCAACTGATTTTCTCCACACCTCAAGCTCCATTGCTTCTGCATATGATCTTGGTACATATGCTTCATCTAAACCCACAATGAAGGCTTGATGCTCAGTTGGGAATTGTGCAAATGAGCATACTGCTGAAGTGGGATGAGCTATTGCTTGAATGTTGTAGACTCTTGTTTTCACCCAGTTAGAAGGATCTTTCCTTATCCTTGTACTCCTTCTCAAAGTTTGAACCTGAGCTTGTTCCTCTTGCTGCTCTTGTTCCTCATGAAATTGGGCAGTCTCCTGATCTTGTGCACTCTCCTGATCATGAGCATCTGAACCTTGTTTCTGTTCTGGTTCTTGTTTATTGCCCCCTTCAAGATCAGGATGAGTGACTTCCTCATCCTCTTGTACAGTCTCTTGAGTAGGAGAAACTGTTCTGGTCGCCTCCTTTTCCTTTGATAAACTTATTCCAAGATTCTCCAATATAATTCTCAAGTTATTGGCCCTATCTGATGCTTGAGACAGATCCTTGAGTTCATCCCAATTCTTCTCAGCATAGAACCCTTTTCCTTCTATAAACTTTACATCTCTAGATACAAGTACTTTTCTTATTTCAGGATGGTAGCACTTGTATCCTTTCTGTGGGAGAATAGCCTATGAAAATACACTTCATGCTCTTTGCTTCTAGCTTGTTCCTTTGCTCCCCTGGTATTAGCACAAAGTAGGCACATCCAAACACTTTGAGGTGATGAAGAGATGGTAGGGTTTGGTTCAGCACTTCAAAAGGAGAAATATCCTTCAACACCTTGGTAGCAATCTTGTTGATCAGATAGCATGCTGTCACCACATCATCACTCCGGAATCTCTTAGGAACATTTGCATGAAACATCTTTGATCTGGCAGCCTCCATCAGATGCCTATTCTTTCTTTCAGCCACTCCATTTTGCTGAGGGGTATAAGGGAAGCTTGTTTGGTGAACCCATGTTTTGCCAAAAAATTCTTGAAAGCATGGCTTGTATACTCTCCTCCATTGTCTGACCTTAGTACCTTCACATAAGCCTTAAAGTGGTTAGTAACATAAGACTGGAAGTTCATAAATGCATCTAACATACGATCCTTAGATGGAAGCAATGTAATGCAATTGTATTTTGATTTTTCATCTATAAAGGTGACAAAATACTTGTGGTTATCCTTATACAGACAAGGAGAGGTCAAAACATCAGAGTGAATTAAGTCAAAATATTTTTCATAGATTGTTACTGATGTTGGAAACACAGATTTGCAATGCTTTCCTAAGATGCATGCTTCACATTCCAGATGACTAAATGACATATCAGGCATCATAAGTTCTAATGCACGTGAGTGTGGGTGACCTAATCTAGCATGCCAAGTAGTGCTATCACATAGATTATTACTGGTCATGCATAAAGGAGTAGAAGAAGAAGAGTAAGAAAGCTTAGTCTTTTGGAGATGGTATAAACCAGCTTTGATGTTGCCTTCTCCAACCATCTTCCATGTCTTAAGATCCTGAAACTCAACATCATTAGGCCTAAAAACCACCTGACAATTCAGGTCGACTGTGGCCTTTTTCACTGAGAGTAAGTTAGAAGCAAAACCAGGCATATAGAAGGCAGTGGATTCCCTATCAAACAACTTAAGGTTCCCTATTCCTTCTACCTTCACCTTATCTCCATTTGCTATTGTAACATTCCCTAAGGCAGGCCTAATATCACTAATGAGATTCCTATCACTAATCATATGATGACTAGCTCCTGAATCTATTATGATTGGCTTAGAGATAAGGGAATGTGTACCAGACTTCTTTGAGGAGATAATGGCTTTGGCTGCTTTGATCAGTGGCTCAATATCACTCATTCTGATGGGACCATCATTGATCACAGCCTTTCTCCAACTTTCTCCTCCATTAGAGTCACTGATGAGTGCTGAATACATAGATACACCTTTAAGACCTGGTTGATCATCCACTTCACCTTTCAATTTTTTATTCCACCAAACCTGAAATCAAAACAGCTTTGTTTGATCTTCTTCTTGACATGTCTTTTCTTGGTCAACAACACCATCCTTCCATTCTTGTTGTGCATATCCTTACGAGCTGGCTTGATTTCCCTAGTAAAGAGAGTGTGTGATGTTTGTTCTCTCTGAACTAGAGCACACACGCCATCATGGTTAGGAAGTTTCTCTTCCCGCAGAACATGCTTGATTAGCTGGTTGTAGGATGGACTTAGATTCAGGAGAAGGCTAAAGACCTTGTCTTGTTCATGTCTCTCCCTTATGACATCTGGATCAACAGAAAAGGGCATCTGTGTATCTAGCTCTTCCCACAAGCTTCTAAATTTTCTAAAGTATTGATTAAACTCCACTTCTTCCTGGTTCAAGTTGTTGATAATCTTCTTGACTTCAAATACACTGCTCAGGTTGGAGAAGTTTCCATAAACTGGTTTAAGGCTCTTCCACAGTTCCTTGTCGGTTTCACAGTGTGAGTAAGCCTCCAAGATTGAGTCGAGGTCAAGACTGACCATCGATTGACAGTGCATGCTTGCTGTCGATCAACAGTCTACTTGCAGAGCAATTGGACAACTTCAAGCCCAAGTCAAGATAATTTACAAGAATGCCCCTGATGAGTTTTGACCTAGTCTATAAGGTCTTGCCATTGTTTAGGAAAAGGGACACAACAGAGGACATGGATTTTTTGCATAATATTATTTAGAGCTTTTAGTATTTTTGGGGAGAATATCTGAACTTCTTCAGAGATTTGTATTGCAACCCCATATTTATTCTATGCATTTTATAATTCAGTTTATCATGTTTTCTATGATTATGTCTGATAATTCTCTTGTTAGTTTTAGGGTTTATTATGGTATTGATGAATTAGCCCAAAATAGGATTGCCAGGATAAAAAGATATACATCTATGGAACTATGTTTAATACTTGTGTTCTAGAGTAGCTAACTAGAATCTTGAATCTAGGACATACACAACTATGAGAGTAGGTTCTTGCCTTAATTGATTCCATTGATTTAGGTTGTTAGATACATGCGAGAGCTGGTCTAAGTAACCTAGTGGACGAACTTCCTGTTCGATAACCGTCGATCGACACTGAAGGCCTAACCGTCGATCGACACTAGGCCTTCACCGTCGATCGATGGCTAACTCCTCTGTTTGCATACGAGAGTTGGAACGAGAGGGGGTCGGATTGTGATTAGGGTCCTTGCATATTTCATTATAATTCACTTACCTGAAACCCTAGATCTATATTTTCCTTATTTGAATCAGTTAACTTATTTAGCAAATTTTCTTTTTGGAATAAACCGTCATTGCAAAACTCCTATTTATAGCTTTCATAGCTTAACCTTTAGGAATCAGAAATCTATTGTGTGCCCTCGCTCTTTGTGGATTCAATCCCTAAGTACTACAATTTGACCTCTCTTGTCAAGAGTAGTGTATAGGGTTAATTTGATAGATTGGCTGCTTAATTATACATCTTAACTTGTACGCTATTAGGCTCCTATCAAAAGCGCGATATACACTGAACAGAATTCCACCACCGAGAAAACCGAACAGTCAATCGTAGATTGGAGAATGGAATTCATCGACTACCTCTCGGACGGTAAATTCCCCACCAAGGAATGGGCCGCACGACAACTTAAAAAACGTAGCACCCATTATGTCGTCGATGATTGGAATCTCCACCGATGGACTGAAAATGGAATCCTTCTTAAATGTATGATGGTGATGAAACCAGACTGGTTATGGAAGAAACGCATGAAGGCGCGGCTAGAAACCATTCGGGAAGAAAGGCATTGGCCCTGGAAGTCAAAAGACTTGGCTTTTATTGGCCAACCATCAACGTCGACTGCGAGTCGTACGCTCAACACTGCGACATGTGTCAATGACACACCCCAACAATTCATTTCTCGATAGAACCGTTACGAACAATGACTGCACCATACCCATTCATGCGATGGGCCATGGATATTATCGAACCCATGCCCAATTCTCGAGAACAACGATTTGTCCTAGCCTTAACCAACTACTTCAAAAACTTGGCCGAGGAGGATTCATTTATTTGAGTCACTGACAAAGAAGTTCAGGGGTTTGTCTTGAAATACATTATCCCCCGACATGGGCTACCTTACGAATTCATAACCAGCAATGGGTCCCAATTTATATCGAGAAAATTCCGCGAGTTCTGCGATAATTGGCGAATCCACTTGAATACGTCAATCCCGAGATATCCTCAAGGAAACAGCCATGCCGAAGCATAAAATAAAATAATCAGCGATGGCCTAAAAGCACCTTGACTTGAAGAAAGGCCGTTGGGCCGATGAGTTGGATTGGGTCTTGTGGTCACCGAACAACACAGCGTGGAGCGGAAAAAGACACTCCATTCTCGTTGGCCTTTGGAGTCGAGGCAATGGATCTGGCCAAAGTAAATATGTTGAGCCTCCGACGATTTATAATGCCACAAAACATCAAGCTTAACTGCGAGATGCTTCTCTGCTTAGACGAAATCGAAGAAAGACGCGACCAAGCTCTGCTTCGCATCCAAAATTATAAGCATCAGATAGAGAGCTCCTATACCAAGAAAGTCAAATCGTGACCTTTCGAGTTAGGCGATTTCTTTTTACGTAAAGTGTTTATGAACACTAAAGAGTGGAAAGCCGGAAAACTCGGCATACGCTGGGAGTGACCTTACAAAATTGTCAAAGTCTTATAGCCCGGCGTCTATCACCTAGAAACGTCACCCAGTGAAGTCGTACCAAGGGCATGGAACTCCATGCATCTTCGACGATACTACTCTTATAAGACTTCTGCGTACTAGTAGATGATTAACCATCACTTTTACTCGTACACAAAAAAAAACATTGAGTAAATGCGCCTTAACAGCCACTTTTACTCAAGAAAATGGAATTACGAGTGACTTTATCCTCCGCAGAGGTACGTAGGCAGCCTTAACCGGTTCAGTCATAATATAAAAAAAACCGAGTAAATGCCCCTTAACAGACACTTTTACTCGATAAAAAGGAACTACGAGTGAATTGATCTTCCGTAGAGGTACGTAGACAGACTTAACCGGTCCAATCACAATAAAAAAAACCATAAACCAAAACTGAAACCTTCCTCATGGAAGGAAACAACCTTGTTGAAGCGACTGATTATCGGGAATAAGTAAATTTCCTTTACGGTTACTTTAACTTGCCAAGATTGACCTACGAGTAAAGCGCGCCTTAAGGGCCACTCTTATTTGCCACAGTCGAAACCTACCTCCTTGACTCTACGATGTTAACGCCCTGACACCACGAAATGTACCAAGCCGCAAATCGGGTACCAGCACTCGTTCCCGATTATCGGATATGTCATGATCAGACACGTATCCAAGGGATTCAGTCACGCCGCAATGACGGTCAACTAATCAGAACGATAATTCCCAATCTCTTTAATAATTTTTATGGCATGGATTGGCCGACCAAAAGCTTAGCCAAATTACTTTAAGATCGATTGAGAACCGTTCTCGTCTGAAAACGTTTTTTTTGTTTAGCCGTATTTGGGCTTGGTTTTGGATCAACACTAAGAAAACGGCTTCAGGATTAAAATAAGAAAGAAATTCGATAATTTCTAAGTCATACATCGAACGATAAACAATTTACTGAACTACTTCGAATCGGTCAACACTTACTCAAGGAAATGGTACTTTGATAATTCTTATAATGCCGACAGAAGGGTAAATGGAATTACTTCAAGGCAGAAACTTGATATCCGATAATTTATAAGTCCGAATAAAAAAACTACGACTTACAAAATAAAATGGGTCGGGTCCAAAATATTACAACAAAGGCCCTGCAAGACCGAAATTAAGGAATATCTGAAGCAGAACAACAACAATGAAGGCCTCGAAAGACCAAGATCCAAAGGAGATATATATATTAAGCAACAAATAACAAAACAACAACAACAAGGAGATCAACCCTCAGATTGATCATTCCCATCTCCTCCGCCAGGCGTACCCGAATAAGGAAGACTTTTGGCTCCATCTGTTGCTGGCGCAGCGTACAATTAGGTGAATAGTCGATCAAAGAACGATTGAGGTTTCAGAGACCTGTCTTGGATCAAACAAGAGTTTCTTTCGATAGCTTCTTGAGACCAACTTCTTGCTTTGGTGAACTTAATTAAATCAAAAAAAAGATTAAATCAAAGGATTTCTATTAATCAAAAATGTGCTTACATAATGAGGAAAACTAGAAAAAGGAAAACTAGGAAAACTAGAAAAAGGAAAAGTTCCAAAACCTTATCCTTCTTTGGAAAGGAAAACTAATCTAAACTAGAAAAGGAAAAGTTCCAAAACCTTATCCTAAAAGAAAACCTATTGAAAGTATGATTACAATGTACTAGTGAAGATGCTGCTGCATCAGGTCCCCCAGGATGAGTAGGATTCGACCACGAATCAGATGGTACGTCAGGAGGAGCAAACTTGGTAAGGTAATGTACGTTGAAGACATCAGAAGTGGTTATGTCGGATGGAAGGTTGAGACGTTAAACGTTGTCGTTGATCTTGGCTGCAACTGTGACAGGACCTTTATTCTTAGACTTGAGCTTGTTGTAGGTGTGGGCAGGCATTCGATCGCGATTCAACTGTACCCAGACCAAGTCTCGAATGTCATAGACTAATCGCCTTCGATGGGAATCAGCTGCATTTTTGTATTTGGCTGCTGATGCTTCCAAATGTTGTGTTGTATTGACATACGTATCAAGGATGGCCTTGACAAAGCCAGCCGCATCTCCATGAGGACGAGTACGATCTGGGAGGCAAGAAAGGTCGGCTGGGGCGCGAGGTAGTTTACCATAGATGACATGAAAAGGACTAAAACCAGAACTCCAATTGATAGACCGCTTATGAGCAAACTCTGCCTGTGGTAAACGTGATTCCTAAGTTTTGACAGCATCGCCCACCAAACAACGCAAGAGATTTCCAAGGGACCGATTAACGACCTCAGTTTCGCCATTGGTTTGAGGGTGATAGGCCGAACTCATATCCAAGATGGTGTCAAGTAATTTCCAGAAAGAACACCAAAAGTGACAGAGAAAACGTGAATCATGATCAGAGACGATGGACGATGGTAGACCATGTAAGCGGTATATTTCCCAAAGTAAAAGTAGGGCAAGTTGAAGAGCATCCGTTGTCTTTTTGCAGGGAATGAAATGTACCATTTTAGAGAATCAATCAACAACAACGAAGATAGAGTCAAATCCCCTTTGAGTTCACGGAAGCCCAACCACAAAATCCATACTGATATCCGTTCATGGCTGAGTTGCAACAGGTAAACGAATAGACAAACCAGCATTAGTAGTGTGGCCCTTGGCTTGTTGACATGTAACACACCGTTCGAAAAAACGTTCTACATCACGTCGAAAGGAGGGCCAAAAGTGAGATGTAGAAAGTAGATGTAAAAGTAGATGTAGTGTTCGATCACGTCCAACATGTCCCTCTTGATGCAATTCTGAAATCTGTTTGAGTCGTAAACTACAGTCCGGAATACAAAGCATGTGTCACAAAAAAAGAAAACCATCACAGAGCGTGTACGGGGAAGGAAGGTCGGCGGTTGTATCAGCGAAGATCTTCCCAAAGAAGGGGTCGGATGCGTATAGGTCAACAAACAAGCTGAAACCAGGGACGGTGGCATGCATTGTGGCGAGTAAGGAATGGCGACGGCTAAGGGCATCGGCCACCCGGTTAGACGACCCCAAAGAATGCTTAATAACAAATGTAAATCGCTGAAGGTAAGCTATCCAAGAAGCGTGTCGCGATGAAACCTTGTCATGTGTGCTGAGGTGTTTTAAGGCATCATCGTCTGTGTTGAGAACAAATTCCTGGTGGAATAGATAATGACGCCAATGCTTTATTGCTTGGACAACAGCATAAAACTCGACATCGTATGTGCTGTAACGAAGACGAGAGTTGGACAGCTTTTCACTAAAAACGCAATAGGGCGACTGTTTTGGCTTAAAACCGCGCCTATACCAGTTTTAGAAGCATTCGTATGCAACACAAATACCTCGTTGAAGTTAGGAAGAGCCAATATAGGCGTGGAGCAGAGCTTTTCTGTAAAGATGTGAAACGCTTTGTCAGCTGCTGGAGTCCATGAGAACTTGCCGTCTCGAATAGAATCAGTGAAATGAGACATAAGGCTACTGAACTGGGAAACAAGCCGACGATAGAAAGAGGCGAGGCCATGAAAGTTGCGGGTCTCTGTGGTTGTTTTCGGAGTAGGCCATGACTGAATGGCATCGACCTTGCTTGGATCTACGGATAAACCTTCGGTCGAAACAATATATCCTAGAAAGTGAACTTTGGAGACGCCAAACACACAAGTCTTCCATGTGGCAAAGAACTGGTCACGGCGAAGCACAGAGAGAACGTCCCAAAGGTGTCCCATGTGTTCCGTTAGTGAGGAACTAAAGATGAGAATGTCATCAAAATAACCACCACAAATTTTCCAATAAAAGGATGTAATGCTTGTTTCATGACTCGCATGAATGTACCAGGGGCGTTTGACAACCCGAATGGCATGACTGTTCATTCAAACAGGCCTTCACGAGTCTTGAAAGTTGTCTTCCATTCATCTCCTGGATGGATTTATATTTGATGATAACCACTTTGCAAGTCCATTTCGAAAAAATAACGCAGAGCCGATTTGGCCGAGTAAGTCATCAAGGTGTGGGATGGGGAATCGATACCGAACTGTTATCTTGTTAATAGCTCGATTATCTACACACACATCCGCCATGTTTCATCTTTCTTAGGGATAAGAGGTGCTGGAACGGCACAAGGACTCAAAATCTCACGTAGGAAACCCTTTTCTAGAAGTTCCTCGACCTGTCGACGAAGTTCTTCATGTTTGTAGGGACTCATACGATAGTGGGACCGATTAGGAAAATAGGCGTCAGGGACTAGTTCAATGCGATGTTGTATATCACGCAATGGAGGTCATCTAGAGGGAAGCTCATCTGGGAAGACATCGGCGAACTCTGTGAGAATATCCTGAAGGTGTGGTTGAATGGATGGTGTGGTATGAGAGGCTGGTGAAGACAAGAGGAGTATAACCATTCCTGTAGCACGCATGAGGCTTTCGAATGGAGCACGTTGGAGGAGGAACAAAGGTGCGGATGATGTAACTGGTGGAGTTTCTGGTGCGGATGGGGAGGGTAAAGAGGGCGGTGGGGATGGTTTGAGTACAAAATTTCGATTATAAAACCGAAAGCTGTAAGTGCTAAGGAACCCGTTATGAATGACACGTCGGTCAGACTCCCAAGGTCGTCCTAAGAGTAAATGGCAAGCATCAATTGGGACTATGTCACAATATATTTTATCGTGATAAGCATCGCCAATAGAAAAGGACACCATTGTGCGTTTGGTGACAGGGAAGTCATTGCGTTGTTGAAGCCATGCAAGCTTGTAAGGTGATAGATGGGTTTCTTCAGCAAGGAAAGCTTTTTAACTGCATCAGCCGAATTACATTCTCGGAGCTTCCTCAATCAATGATGAAGTTGCAAACTTTGCTGTGGATGGTACACTTGGAATGGAAAAGATTATTTCATTGTGGATTGGCTGGTGGACCGTGTGGAGCAAGGCAAGAACGTCGAAGCATCAATAGACGTCCGGAATCAGCTATAAGTTCTTTTGTATCACATTGATCATCCTTGTCGTAGATAGGATCGTCATGGTTGACAATTTGTTCCTCAAGGCGTAGACCACGATGAGCTTTAGTTGGACAGGCCGATTGACGGTGACCGACCTCACCACGAGAGAAACAACAAAGGCCTCCTTGTCGTGGTTGTTTTTTTGGGTCGACGGGTACAATGGCTGTTTATGTATTTGTGGTGTCAGTAGGAGTAGCCGATGGAGTTTTTGCGGTAGGGCGAGGTGGTCGATATGTTCCCCAAGCTTGGAATCCAGTACGAGTTTGTGCCTCAATGGTTAAGGCTTGTTTATGAGCTTCGGAGATAGATTGAGGTTGAAATAAATTAAATGTGAATTGAATTTGTTGGCGTAGATCTCCCACGAATCTCATGACCAGTTGATGTTCTGAATCTTGAAGTTCCACTCGATTGATCATCTTAAAAAATTATGTGGCATAATCATCGACAAATCGTGTTCCTTGTTTCAAGTTTTGAAACTTTTGGAACATTAGTTGATCGTAGTTATATGGCAAAAAGTTCCTCTTCATCTCACGCTTCAATTTATCCCATGTGAGATTTTTGATTTTCCAAGTCGTGCCCTAGTAGTCTTGCTTTGTGACCACCAAGCTGCTGCTCGGTCGAGAAAACGGATTGCTATAAGGGGAACATTGGTCAGATGGGAGTTTCTTGAATTCTATGATTTTTTCCATTGTTACAATCCAATCTAGATGTTCTTCAGCCACGGGAGTACCATAAAACTCGGGAAATCGAGTTTGAAACTAGACTTCCATGTGTCCTCGTCTGAATCAAAGTTGGAGCTGTTAAGATGTTGGCGGTTGTGGTGGAGTGGAGCAAAGGCCTTGGAGTCATTATCAGAGTCGTCAGATTTGGAGAGCTGGTCGGTTTGGCGATGGCGGTGTCTAGGGTTGGTGCGTTGTGTTTTAAGGGTGCCAATGGCTGCGGTGAGGTCTGCGATTTGTTGTTGGAGATAGTTGATGGATTGTTGAGTAGCTGGGATATCGTCATCAACTGGTTGTTGAGAATGTGTCTTGCGAACCATTGTAGGAGGTTAGCTGGAACTGGAGCGTAGCAAAGCTCTGATACCAACATGGCGCAGCATACAATTGGGTGAACAGTCGATCAAAGAACGATTGAGGTTCCAGAAACCTGTCTTGGATCGATCAAGAGTTTCTCTCGATAGCTTCTTGAGACCAACTTAATGCTTTGATGAATTTAGTCAAATCGAAACAAGGTTTAAAGCAAAGGCTTTATATTAATCAAAAACGTGCCTACATGATGAGAGCTCCAGCTCTTTATATAGAGTAATAAAAGCCATGATCTATCTAAAACTAGGAAAACTAGAAAAAGGAAAGTTCCAAAACCTTATCCTTATTAGTAAAGGAAAACTAATCTAAACTAGAAAAGGAAAAGTTCCAAAACTTTATCCTAAAAGATAACCTATTGAAAGTATGCTTACAATGGGGCTAGTGAAATTGCCGCTGCATCAGTTGCCAACTACGGCGACTCCTCACTCGAGTTTCTCTTCGTCTTTACAGGATACATTTCCGATGATCTCCCGTCTAAATCTCCCTCGTCCTTATCTGAAGCGTCAGGAACCTTGACCAGACCCTCAGAACTCGTATATATATACTTACCTACCGAAGTCGGATCAAGACCCTCGTCACTGGTCTGAGGTTTTACACCTGATGCCTCCTTCATCATATCATCTCTAGTCCTAACTCGCAAACGATCAATATCCTTCAGTGTCTCTTCACGCCATTCACTCAAAGGACCATTGAGAGAGTGACACGAGGTTTTGAGCTTGACAACAGTCCCAGATCAATCAGATCAGGATTAGAACCGTAAGGGTCGATCCTCGCCATGATGTGGTCGTTGAGAAATTTAGACTCAATAACAAGTGGGAACAAGGAGTGGTTGGCTTTCGGAATCTTGCTTACCTCCAGTCAGGAGGCTTCTTGCTTGAAGTGGCTCTCCTGTCTTGCAAACATATTGATTGTGGCCTGAGGAATATCTGAGCCTTTCTTCTTAAGCATCTAGAGAAATTTCGCTCACCTCCAATCAGGAGGCTTCTTGCTGGAAGTGGCTCTCCTGTGCGGCGAACGTATTGATTGTGACCTGAGGAATATCTGAGCCTTTCTTCTTAAGCATCTTGAGACATTTCCTCATCCCCGAAAGCCTTCTGTACAAGCAGTGCGCTGTATCAAAGGAGTCGCGACGCGCTTCTCAATCCTGGATGTTGTTAAAGCGATGATTAGACTTTGCGATCATAGCTGTCTGCACCCAGACTGTCTCGTTGGTGACCTCGAAGCTCCGGGAATCCCTTAACCGAGTGATCTCCCTTATATGTCTTAGGGCCGTGGCAGACTTGTCCTGATCCAAGTCGGCCTTCTCCTGCTCCAATGTTGCATTTTCTTGCTCAAGCGTTTCCAATTCTGCCCGAACACTTCCTAGCTCGATTTCGAGGTCGTCAGCCCTATTTTTATGAGCTTTTCTCCACCTAATCGCATGATGTCTTTCCTGGTTAGCCTTCTTGGATGCGATCTCAAACTCCTCCCTTAAATGAGCGATGTTCTTGTTCCTGGACTAGATAATTTTCTCGGACTTTCCCAGCTGGGCGAGCGTCTTCTTCAACTCCGCATGGAATCTCATTATCCCGTCACTCTGTGAAAGGAAGAGGGGGTAAAATTTCTTAATACCAAGAAGCCGCAGGACATACAAAAGAAAAAAGATAAGGAAAGAAAGAATTACTAGCACTTACCAGTAACTTGGCCCGGGCTGCGTCGATGTAAGCATCTCTAAACACCAAATTGTTTACAGCCGGCGTATCACTCGGTCCGCCCCTGATATGAAGAACCAATTCAGGACATTGGGCACCGTCCTAAACGAGTGGAGTATCCCATCATAGGAGAACTTTATTTGGTCAGGGAAGTCCACACGAGGCTTTCGGGAAGGGGCAGTCCCCGAACTCCCTGCAGTTCGTCGTACGACCTGAAAAATGGAACCATCCAATGGGGTGACGTCATCCACATTGCCAGTGCCCGCCTTCCGAATGTTTGGTTCCCCAGAAATTGGCACCTCCTGCCCTTCATCGGAGTTCTTGTTCTTCTTTCTCTAGAGCGGAACCTACGGAGAAACATTCTCTTGCTCAACAGCAAGAGCAGAATCCATATGACCTTCCCTCAGCGCCATATGCTTATTACCTTGCCCCTCATGGATCGTCGTTTCCGGGATTAACCTGATGTGATCATGGAAAGCACCAAGGATGATGTGATCATGGACCGGATCACTAAGGAGAACAAGGAGAGTCTAGATGAGCCACATGAAGCCACAATGCACCAGCAGCCTAATGATGATGCTCTAGCCATTCCAGAAGGTCCCATGACTCATTCCAGAGTCAAGAAACTTAAGGAGAATTTTGTTGGATTACTCACTTCACATCCACAACAAGAAGAAAGTCTTGGACAAGGTTTGATCCGAGATGTATTGATCACAATTCAAGCCATCTCTACATCAAGCTGAGTTAGTGTCTAGGCAAGACATTTGGTGCGTGCTCTTTTCCTTGCTTTTGGTTTTGTCCCACGAGGTTTTCCGGAGGAAGATTTTTAACGAGGCCACAACTTGTCTTACACATCACTTAGGCTTTATCTCGGCCCAAGACTAGCAGAAGTTTACATTTTTAAGCTTATGTTATTTTTAAACTATAGTTTTCCTTTTTACTATTTTCAAAACCCTAGAGAGCATGTTCTCTAGTTTCTTTTATTTAAAGGGTTCTCCTAACCCTATTGTACTCATGCAATCAATAAACCACGAGTTTCTTTTCTCTCTTGACGGCTCTCTCTCTCTAGAAGTTGTCGAGTTCTGGTGTGTGATATCCAGAGACCTAAGGGCTTCTTATTTGGTGTGTCATATCAAAATCAGTCGCCTAGGAGTATCAAGAGATCATCCATCCCTCTTGTGTCACCATTCAATCCACAAAACCTGAAGAACTTGAGTCTTTGATTCGTTCTTGCAAGGATCTATCCATCCCCATCAACCAAAGAGCATCCTAGGGGCGCATCAAGTCGTATCAGAGCAACTTTGGTTAGGGAAGTTTCGTTTTCTCTTTAAATCTCTTTGTTTCATCAGTAAATCTTCTTAATCAGCTTGAACACGAGTAGATCTAGGTTGTTAGGCTGCTAGAAAACCTTAGAGAAGTTTAGACAAGATTTAGAGAATTTTCCTTTTTACTTGCTTGCGGAAACCCTAATCAATCTAACCCTAGCCGCATAAGTTTGTTTACTCTTTTCATCTTTTGATTCAGCTGCAAAAACTTATTAATCGAATTGAACAAGAAGAAGAACTAGTTGTTTAGGCTGCTCGAGATTCAAAAAAGTATTAGACAAGGTTTTAGAAGAATTTCCTTTTTGCTTAACAGAAACCCTAATCGATTTAGGCCTAGCCGTTTTCCTTTTCTCTTATCTTTCCGAGCAAGCTTATCCTTTTTGGTGTTGATCTTTTTCCTTTTTACTTGTCTTGTTTGCCTAGAGTCTTTTTACTGGTTGTCTCGTTTTCCTTTGTGCAGGAAGCAATAGGGACCGAGTCTGAGGAGGAAGCAACTTTGGTACCATGGCAGGAGATTAGAAAGGAGTCCTCACTAAGGATGAAAGGCTGTTACATAAGGCTATGAATGCTCAGCTGCAGCAGATGATGAAAACCAGCCATGATAAACTCTGGCAGGAGTTTAGACAGGATCTCCAACAAGCTAATGGTCGTGGAGAGCCACACTTCAAGCAACCAGCCAACACATGGAGCAGACCACACCAATCTTCTCTCACTCCTAAATCAATTGATCTTTGTTCTGATTATAAACCAGTTACTCATGTTCGACTCTATGCTTTTTCAGGAAAAAGTGACTATCTAGAGTGGGAAAGAACCATGGACAAGTGGCTACATTACAACAGAATTTTGAAGAAGGAAAGATTAGTTTTTGCAATTTCTCAACTCAAAGGAAACGCTTATAAGTGGTGGTTGCAAGAAGAAGATGATCGCATGTTCTACAAGGAAGCAACTATCACAACGTGGGAGAGTCTAAAGTTGTTACTAAGGGAAAAGTATGCATCCAAAGGCAACACTTCCCTAAAGTCTCCAATGAAGGAAGTCACATCTAGCAAGGAAGTAACCTGCTACAGCAAAGATAAAACAGAAAAACATTCCTGGTTCAGTGAGGAAGATAAAAAGAAGTTATTACAAGTAATGGTGGATGTGGAGAAGAAATTCAGGAGGACCAACCCTGGACGTTCATCAAAGCACCCAGAACCAGACTCAGCTGCAGAATCAGATTTAACTGCACCAACTCAAGAAGCTCAAAAATCTTTGGTAAAAAGAAAGTCTGGGACAGAACAAGAGTGTTCTCTTTTCTTACCTCAGCCTGAATTTAATTTCAGTTCTTCTTGTGATGAACTAACTTTTATTGAACCGGTGCAACCGAGTAGCCTTGTTTTAGTGTCACAGGTTGCAAAAGAAGCATCAGTAGATAGATAACCATCAACACAAGGAGAAGAGTTGGAACATCAGAACAGCTTGCAGTCTAACCGAACTCCTAAACCCTTGTCTCATAACCAGCAAAAGCACTGTAAGGAAGCTAAAGTGGTTAGTTCTGTGCCTATAATGTGTGTTAAAGTGAGTACTAAAGACATAAAACGTTTTGGTCTTGACAAAGTAAAAGATTTTTGTGTTTCAAATTCTATTTTTGATAACTTGCTTAGATCTTTTAAAGGACTGGAACCAGAAAACCTCTTTGATCAAAAACATTTTCAAAATAATTAAAACAACATTTCTGGTCATGTATTGAGTCTTGATCAGTTTCTGAAATATAGCAAAAGCTTCGACCACTTTGAAAAGGTTTTAGAGCTTGAGTTGAAACAAACCGATTTCTGTTTTAGACAACCTTGTGATTCATTTGCTAGAACTGAAGAGAAGAGTTTCGTTGTGAATTTTCCTAGGCATGATTTGAACACTGATGATTGTTTTGCATCCACATATGTCTTGAAAGAACCTAGGAAGTTGCATGAACCGAAATTGCATCATTCTGATTTTAGGTTTGAAATTTTGAAATCTGCAAATATCTCTGAGCTTGAGATTAATTGTTTGTGTGCTGAAAATGATTCTAAACGTGTAGGACTGTTCTTTGAGGATATTCTAATGTATAATACTTTCTTTGATAAACCTGTTGCACAATTGAAACTAGAACTCTCTGCTTCTGAATGTGTGAACTTGATCCTTGATGATATTTGGGTCTGTAATATTTTCTTTTATATGCATAATAGATGGAAGAGTCATACTGTTTTGTGCTCTGGAGACATCCTTGTCTATAATACTTTCTTTGACCTGATAACCCACTTGACTTGTCCAAAAGAAGCTGAGAAAGGTACAGGTGAAAATAGGAGCTACAATGATCAGAGTATCAATGATGAGTCTTTGGCTAAGTTGGAGAAGCACCAAACAAATCTTGAAAACTGTCTAGTCGCCAGCTGTGATATAGGAGTAGTCAGAAGATCATATCTCATCAACAAAAACGATTTAGGCCATGAAAACAACTGCATTAGAAACTTAACTCATCAGGCTATCACATCGATTTTGAATCATGTCCAAAGCTTCTCAGGTGAAAGAGTTATGGGTTCTACAAGTCCGGTGATCCTATCTCTGCTTTGTTTGAATTTTGCTAAGTTTAGAACATCTTAAACCTACCTATGGCGACCAGGTGAGCATGCTAAGATAAGTGGTCATGTTTTCAACAATTCTTTTATCACTCTTCACACAGATATAATACTCTTGTTTTTATCAAAAGAGCCAAGTATAGATTTCAGGAAAGCTCAGAAGGGTGTAAGGAGAAGCTACAAGCGTGAGGAAGATATGAGGTTCAAACCACCATATTTGGACCAGGATAAGCACCAAGGCGTCACTTACTTCATCATCATCAAAGAAGCACTTCCAGAACCAACATACAAGCCAAAACCAAGCAGAAAAGGATTTGGACTATTACTCTTACTCTATGACAAAATTTTATGTGCTAACTTATTGTGTGTCAAAGAGTATGATGCAGGTTTGAGTAATGAATCAGGAAATAAATGGATCAATGCCTTCTATATATCCGAACCAGTCAGCAACAATGCCTATCAAAGAGGCTTGCAAGGTAAGTGTAATCTGATTTCAAACTTTGATGCTACTGACTTGGTCCCCTCTATTGCAGGTAAAACAGATTTGAGGACAAATCTTTTTGAAGAGGGAGGGGATGATGTGATCATGGAAAGCACCAAGGATGATGTGATCATGGACCGGATCACTAAGGAGAACAAGGAGAGTCTAGATGAGCCACATGAAGCCACAATGCACCAGCAACCTGGTGATGATGCTCTAGCCATTCCAGAAGGTCCCATGACTCGTTCCAGAGTCAAGAAACTTAAGGAGAATGTTGTTGGATTACTCACTTCACATCCACAACAAGAAGAAAGTCTTGGACAAGGTTTGATCCGAGATGTCTGGATCACAATTCAAGCCATCTCTACATCAAGCTGAGTTAGTGTTTAGGCAAGACATTTGGTGCGTGCTCTTTTCCTTGCTTTTGGTTTTGTCCCACGAGGTTTTCCGGAGGAAGATTTTTAACGAGGCCACAACTTGTCTTACACATCACTTAGGCTTTATCTCGGCCCAAGACTAGCAGAAGTTTACATTTTTAAGCTTATGTTATTTTTAAACTATAGTTTTCCTTTTTACTATTTTCAAAACCCTAGAGAGCATGTTCTCTAGTTTCTTTTATTTAAAGGGTTCTCCTAACCCTATTGTACTCATGCAATCAATAAACCACGAGTTTCTTTTCTCTCTTGACGGCTCTCTCTCTCTAGAAGTTGTCGAGTTCTGGTGTGTGATATCCAGAGACCTAAGGGCTTCTTATTTGGTGTGTCATATCAAAATCAGTCGCCTAGGAGTATCAAGAGATCATCCATCCCTCTTGTGTCACCATTCAATCCACAAAACCTGAAGAACTTGAGTCTTTGATTCGTTCTTGCAAGGATCTATCCATCCCCATCAACCAAAGAGCATCCTAGGGGCGCATCATAACCTCTCCTTGCTGAAACATGGATTATTCTCAGCGAATTTCTTCTTCTTCTTCTCCAGATGTTCTTCCGTGCGTCTCCTCCACGGTCTCGAGGGAACCCTCTTTATTATCTGTAATGGAAGGATCGTCCCTCGATCTCTTCTTAATCATTTTCTTGGATCTGGAAATCCCTGTGTCTTGACACGGTTCCAAAATCTGCGTACCAACGACATCGATAGCTGTGTTCTCCGATCCTTCCAAACCCATTCTGTCAATCATCACCATCAGATCGACGGGCCTCAAACCAGATTGGCCCTCAATGATAGCACTAATATCGGGAAATGGTTTCATCCCTCTTGTGTTATGTATCTGCTTCTCGTCCCCCTTTGAGAATAGTGCTAGCCGTCTTTTGCGGGTTGCGATTTGGACAGGTAAATAAAAGACCCAATCATCTGCATCAACCAACAAATGAAGACCTAGATAATTTCAGTGACCAAAGGAGAGGGACAACGATAAGAACAAAGAGAAGGGGAAACTTACGTATGGATATGCGCTCTAAGGCCCTATGAACTCTCTCACGACTAATGTCAGGCAACTGTTGGTGGCTAAGAACTTCTAAGACTCGAGCGGTGTCAAACAAACCTTCTAGGTAGTCAATCGTATTTGGGTGGTCAACTTCATTACAAAAACAAACAGTTAGAATCAGAATAAGGATAAAATCAGTAAAAAAAGAGCGATCTACCAATGCGCCAATTCCAAAGAACTCAAAATCATTTTTGGCGGTTCCTAAAAAATGCAGATTCATCCGACTTCACGAAAAAATTATAGCGTTGCCAGTTGGGTGTTTTGTTTGGGTGTCCAGTGATTATGTTGTAGTTCGGTCACATCTTCACCGAGTACAAACCCTTTAGCTCCAATCTTATGAAGCTCAGCTATTTGAAAGCTTGGACGCTCAATCATACGTCGATTTCAGCGGCCGTCACCATAAACGCGACCGCGATGCGAAATGAACCATTTAGGAACTGACTAATTACCACGTCCCGACAAAAGTCATATGACGTGATTAGCAGGGGGATGGGAAACCAGAGCTTGGTGTCTTTCTGAAAGTAGGATTCATAGACTCTTTGGTACCCAAACCAGCAGTTTCCTTCAGCAGTTTCTTCATGCTGACCGGAGTAGATCTGGTCTCTCCTAAGTTCTTCCAAGATTCCCCCTCCACGTCCGAAGGACGCAGCAACTCAGGGGCTACAGCTGGGAACTTGTCGAAGATTACGCCCGGATAGTAGCAAGTCGGGAAAAAGTCGGGACGAGCAGACTGATCCCCCGTGTTGCCAGGAGCATCAAACGCAACATGACCGTCATCTTCACTTCTGAACAACCTTGCCGAATACGAACCCAAGATCCTTTGTGGCAGGTCCATATTTGCCGTGTCCATCATCGCCTCTCGATGAATTAAACTAGATTCATCGGGAGAATCCTCGCTAACTGCAACCTTCTTAAAAGGGCTGGATACGGTAGTAACCGCTTTCCCTTTATACTCTCGAGATAACATTTTTCTCAGCGGCAAAGTTATTTTCCGGACAAGGCGTAACCTAATCAATGAAAAAAAATCTAGAGAGAGAGAGAGAAAGTACCTAAGAATACAGAGGAGAATGGCGATAATGAGGCGGAGTCGACTATTTATAAAGAGGAGATGGCACATTCCCCAAGGCATTATTGTCATGTCTAAAAAGGCCTAAGTGGGCCTTGAAACCGCCCCAAAGGCCCACGTTTTTCCTCGCGGTGGTTCCTCTTCTCTATATAACCATTGAGAACCAGAAGCCGGCTCGAACTTAACCGGATTTCCTAGCAAAGACCAATGTAAACCGTGCAAAAAACGCTAGGTTGCACAGATATTGACCTTAGTGATTTCACTTCGCACGACGACAAACGGTAATGAAAGCCCAAACCTGGACGAGAAATAACACGATGGGATTATCAGCACGACGAAAAACAGTAATGACGGCCAAAATCTGCACAAGAAAAACATGATGGGATTATCAGCACTGACGACAAACAGCTTCGACAAACCGTCAGAACTAACTATATATTCCCCAGCACCATACCGACTATCCTATGGACCCGATCCACAAGTTTACTATGATTGGCAACACCACTCACAAGTGAACTTGGAGGGGGGAGTTACTGTAGGAGGGTGATTAAATCCCTCCACAAGGCCCAATAGATAGCAGGCCTGGCCCAACTATCTTCAAACATCGGCTCGCTTCAGGGATCCAAAGCAAGCACATCGGGTTGACTCAAGATCGCTTTTAGTCGACAAAATACTGCTTTTAGCCGAAGAAGGACTGCTTTTAGCTGGCCAACAAAGGTGACTAAAATCTTGTGACTCAAAAGCTTTTCTCGTCGTCCCGATAAGCCAACCTTTACGATATGAGGATCATTAGGACAAGACGACCTAGGGAAATAGGGGTAAAAACGCCTATAAAAGGAGAATAATAGGTAACAAAAAGGGGGATCGACATACACACACACACACACACTTGGCAGCTAGAATTAGGGTTTCATTTATCTTGAATTCTGCTGACTTATAATTTCCCGGCCATCTCTACGAACACCGGTTCACCTCCGCTATTCTTTTACTTATTTGTAAAATAACAAAGATCTTCCCGATCTAATAAACGCCTTTGTATTAACCCACCAACGAGTTTTATCTCTCTATTAATTAGATCCGACCAAACTAGGTTCAAACAACAATGTATCTTAACTTTTGATTTCCATAAAGCTGTGGTCTTTTGATCATGTGTTTGAAGTTAAACTTTCCTGTGGACCTTAATTAGCTTTTTCGATTTGGTTCGTCTCTAATGAGAGTTTTAGTGCAAGAGTAATTGCTGTTTATCATTCTTTGCAGACTGATTGTCTCAACTATTATTTGTAAATATTAGTAGAGAGAGTAGCTGTAATCTCACCTTTGATATTCACATTTGATGTCCTTACTTCAAGGTTAGAAACTTTGGTGCATAAATGTTGTGCTCTTGATCATGTCTTTGCATTTGGACTCTGCTCTATACCGTACATAACTTATTCGACTTGTTTTATCGCTGATGATTAGTGTTCGTGCAAGAGTAATAGCTAATCATTATGTCAGTTGTATTTTAGCTATATTTTACGTGACACTATAGACTGATCGGCCCATTATTTGTTGTGAATGCGCTTAGTAGAAATAATAGCTATAATCTCACTATTTATCTTCTCCTGTGATGCCTTGACTTTGGTCTAGAAAAGACAATGATTCTGAACTCTGATATCTATCTTATACTCTTACTTTTAGATTTAATTGGCTTTTTGATATCTACAAATGTTTGGCTTGGTTTGTTGCTGTTGAATCTTAGTATGGTTCTTAACTTGGTACGGACGAACCCAACTCGATGGTGGGTTTAATCAAAGGCATTTTATTAGATCTGAATATGAGGAGCTTACAAATAAAAGTAACAAGAGAACAAGCCAATGCTCAGAGATCTGGCCGGGAAAATACAGGTTGGCGCGAATAGAAATGAGTAAAACCCTAGTTTCTAGCCGCTGAGAGAGTATGTTGGTTTTCAAATACCCTTTCTTGTGTCATGTCTCCTTCCTTTATAGAAGATCGTCCTCTCGTGACCTAACATGCTTTTTCTCTTCATGGGCTGAACGGCTTGGGTTGAAGCTATTTGCTCGGTACGGACGAGCAATGATGAGGACATTCAATCTGAACCAGACCTAACCGAACCTGACATTCAAGACATGATCACCAAGATTTCCGAACCAGAAGCTTCCCAAGAAGTGTCCATGCCTATTGTGTTTAAAGGACCCATGACTAGACAAAGAGCTAAAGTACTTCAACACAACTTTGATGAGAGCATGATGCTTTCAGGTTAAACCAACTGAGGTTAAGCCAACTGATGAACAAGCTGATCAAGAACCAAGGTTGAAGAATGATAGACCATCCGAGAAGACCAAGCCAACAAGTGAAGATCTTTGCCCATTCATTCCGGACGAAACCCACAACAACTTGCTGGTCATCAACATCGAAGATCATCATGTCTAGAAAGATTCAAGGGCTAAACAAACCGACCCAAAAGGTCAGAAGGTAAGCACTGAAATTCATATTCTAACATTTTGATTTGTTTTGCAGCTTTGGTCCTTTTATTTTCTTTTATTTGAATTTTTATTCCCGAACTTTCTTAGTTGGCTTTCACGCCTATTAGGGTTTTCTTTTGGTCCAAAACTTTCTATTTTTTTTCAAAGACCCTCGAAGCACCACTGCATTGGACGTCTATATAAATCCCCTATAAGAACCTTGTACTCTTTTACGCATGGTATAAAACTTAAACTTTTTCCTAGTGAAAACCCTAACAGCTCTAGCAAGAACTCGCCTCCTCTTTCTTGCCTTGTGAGACTAGAACCTCAACGGCTAAGAGATTTGTGTTGTATCACGAGTCTTCCATCCTTCGTGTGGTGCACTTCGTTTCCATCAAGTTACTTGTTACTCGGATCCATTTGTTTGATTAGATCAATACAAACGGTCCACCCTTGTGTAGATCGAGTCTCTCTCTCTCTCTTGCCACGGATCATACAGCCTTTGATAGGTTTGTATAATTTCTGGTATCAGAGCTAAATTTACTTCAGCACTAGGTTGTTTCTATCCTTTTTCATCTTTGTTTACATTCGTTTTTGCATCCATAAACCGTAAAAACTAAAAAAAGAATCGTTTGTTCTTCATTTATCTTGTTTCTGATTGCATCCATCTGTAAAACATTAAAAGAATCATCCGTCATTGTTCATCTAATAGTTGTTATTTACATTTGTTTGCATCTGTTTGATAGTTACTAGCCGGATCTCATTGTTAACCATAGTCGATCGTTTCTCTCTTTGTCATTACATCTAGTTCATCCTTTGATAAACCTAAAACCCATCAAAGGTAATGTATGCGAGTTGTCATAGTTCTTAGATTTGTTTCTAGTTTCTTTGTTAGTTTGATTCGGGAATTAAGAAAAAGATATTTGAAACTTGTTAACAAAGTCAATAGGACCAAATGTTTCCTTTCTCGTGGTCGAGAATATCGACCTTCCTTATTTGGTTGACCCACATCCATTAGTTCCCATTATTTTGAATCACCTTTTCGTTTTTCTTTTCTTTTCTTTTCTTTTCTTGAAAACCTTAATAAAAAAAGATCTTTCTCTTTATTTAGGTTGCCTACTTTTAAGTTTTTTTTTAAACAGAATCGCATTCACGTTTCATTTATTTTCTCTTCGCATTTTATTACCTAAATTCTAAGTACCACTTTTTCTTGCTAGGTGTTTCCGCATGGCCGGTATGGGAGATGATGTACAATCATCTCTGATGCAAGCCATCCATGATCTACAAGACAAGATGAGGAACGTGAGGCAAGAAATTGGCACGGTCCGACAAGATCTGGGTGATAGACTGACCCAGATTGATCAAAGACCAACTCCTAGCCCCACCCAGCGATATGACGTGGGGACAGCCCCAAACAACGCATTCCCAACCGGAGCACCCCCAAGGAGGACTGGAGTTCACATCAATGAAGACCCCGGCCCTAGCACCAAGGATCAACGTCAACAAGATGACCCCGGACCACATCCACAACCAAACCCGAGGAGACATGAGGTTCAAAACAACAATGGAGAAGAAGAGGAGGAGGATTACAACCCATCCCCAAGAACACGACTTACCTAGGACCCCCTACCAGAACCACAACAAGTTAGAAGCACAAGCCTTTGCTGGAAAGGTGGACTCGAAAGCTTACCTTGACTGAGAGAAGAGAATGGACCATAGCTTTGAATATTACAATTATCTTGGCCCTAAGAGAGTAGCACTTTCTGCGGCTCAAATGATCAGCAATGCCCTGATATGGTGGGACAGAGTCACCACAGACTTGAGGAGAAACCAACTGAGGCCACTTGAGCCTTGGATAGAGATGAAAGACCTAATGCGCCATTGGTTTGTTCCACAACACTTCCACAGAGACTTACAAAAGCGTTTAAGGACCCTTAGACAAGGGACTAAATCAGTAGAAGAGTACAATGAAGAGTTTGAACGTTTGAGGAACCGGCTTGGACTTAATGAGGATGAAGAATCCATCATGGCTCAGTTCGTGGATGGGCTAAATGATCGGATCAGTAGCAAGGTTGAGAGGCAGTACTACCTAGACTTCAAGGACTTAATCCACTTAGGAATTCAAGCTGAGCAACATATCAAGAAAAAGTCAACCAGGAGTAAACCACATGCTGCTTGGGGTTCAAGCAACAACTCCAGAAACTACCCAAAGTCAGTGGACAAGGGCAAGGGAATTGATCTAGGCAATCAAAACAAGACCCGACCTACTGAGCCTAACAAAGACACCAGGACAGAACCTTGAAGGAATGCTAATCCCCAACGCTCCAGAGACATCACCTGTTTCAAATGCAAAGTCTGAGGGCATATGGCAAGATAATGTACAAACCATAGGGTCATGTTGCTCACTAAGGATTGATATGAGTCACATGACGAAGATGATCCAATGTCCCAAGAAGAATTTGGGGAGATTGAGTATCCGAATGTTGGAGAAAGCTTGATGATCAGGCGTGTGCTTAGTGTCCAAGTTCAACCAGCTGAGACCATCCAAAGGGAGAACATATTCCCGATGTACCATCAGAGGCAAGGTATGTAATGTTATAATTGATGGTGGGTCTTGCCCTAATGCTGCTAGTGCATACATGGTAGATAAACTTGGCCTAGAAAAGACTAAGTATCCACATCCATATAGACTAAGGTGGCTATATGAAAAGGCTGAGCTTCAAATTAAAGAACAAGTGACCATTCTATTTAGCATTGGTAAGTACCAGGATGAAGTAGTTTGTGATGTAGTACCTATGCAAGCCAGACATGTCCTTCAGGCAGACCATGGCAATGGGATAGAGAAACTAAGCATGATGGTCGATCTAACATGTAAACTTTCATGCAAGATAAGCGTAAGATTAGCTTGGCACCTCTCACACCAGCACAAGTCCATAAATTACACTTGCAAGTGGCTAAGGAAAAAGAGAAATCTATTAAGTCTAATTTTCTTATCAGGCCAAACTATATCCGAAAGGCTGCTATAACTAAACACACAATGCTACTAATGATCTTTAAGGAGGTTGTGAGTAGAGGTTCTGATGAGTTGACACTTCATCCAGAAGTTAATAAGCTTTACTGACAGGTTCAAAGATGTGTTTCCAAAGCAGATCCCACACGTTTTACCACCACTCAAGGGCATAGAACACCAAATAGACTTCATACCCAGAGCTGCCTTGCCAAACAAACCAGTATATAGGGTAAACCCGGAGGAAACCAAGGAGTTAGAAAGACAAGTACATGAGTTATTAGACAAGGGGTATGCTAGGGAAAGCGGTAGTTATTGTGTTGTACCCGTGTTGTTAATACCCAAGAAGGATGGGACATGTAGAATGTGTGTACACTGTCGAGCCATAAACACCATCACCATTAAGTATAGACACCCCATACCACCCCTTGATGACATGTTAGATGAGTTAAATTAAGCCACCATTTTCTCTAAGATAGACCTTAAGAGTGGATACCATCAGGTGAGATTGGAGGAGGGTCATTAATGGAAGACTGCCTTTAAGACCAAGCAAGGTCTTTATGAATGGCTGGTGATGCCATTTGGGCTCACCAATGGTCCTAGCACCTTCATGCGCCTCATGAACTACATTCTTAGACCCTACAACAGTAAGTTTGTTGTGGTCTATTTTGATGATATTTTGATTTATACTACTACCTTGTTTGAATATGTGACACATCTTGAGCAAGTACTAAAGACACTTCGACAAGAAGGACTTTATGCAAACCTCAAGAAGTGCCCATTTTGCACTGATACAATTCTTTTCCTAGGCTTTGTTGTGATTTCCCAGGGAATACAGGTGGATGAGGAGAAGGTGAAGGCGATCGAAAAATGGCCAGAACCAACCCAACATCAGCCAAGTCCGGAGCTTCCATGGTCTGGCAAGCTTCTACACGCGATTTGCCAAAGACTTCAGTAGTATAGCTGCACCTCTACTGCAGTGGTGAAGAAGGGATTGGTTTCACTTGGGAGAAGGAAAAAAAAGACCAGTTCCAAACATTGAAGGATCGTCTGACCCATTCACCAGTCCTAGTCCTTCCTGATTTCAACAAGAAATTTTAATTGGAGTGTGATTCATGTGGATTGGGATAAGGGCTGTGTTGACTCAAGGGGGAAAACCAGTTTTCTATTTCAGTGAGAAGTTGATTGGGGCCACACTAAATTATCCGACCTATGATAATGAGTTATATGCACTAATGAGAGCATTGGAGACGTGGCAGCACTACTTGCTGTCCAAGGAATTTGTGGTAACACCCGACCATGAAACATTGAAACATCTAAGGGGTCACGCCAACCTCAAGAAGAGGAATGCTCGGTGTATGGAGTTTATAGAAACCTTCCCCTACATCATCAAGTACAAGAAGGGAAATGACAACATTATAGCCGATGCTCTTTCAAGGAGATATGCCTTGATTTACACAATAGAAGCCAAGGTGATGGGATTGTAACTCATCAGGGAATTATATGGAGGAGACCCGAATCTTGTTAAGGTCTATTATGGTTGCACCAAGGGACCACAAGGGAAGTTCTACCTACATGAAGGGTTTTTGTTCAAAGGAAGAAGATTGTGCATTCCACAGTGCTCATTGAGGGACTTAATCACCCGAGAGGCTCATGGAGGAGGTCTCATGGGACATTTTGGAGTGGATAAGATTTTGGCTATGGTGAGGGAACATTTCTATTGGCCTCGCCTAAAGAAGACTGTCGAATCCCATTGTGAAAGGTGTGTGACTTGCAATAAGGCCAAGTCCAAGGTGCAACCACATGGCCTATATATGCCCAACACGATCCCTACTGTACCTTGGGTGGATCTATCCATAGATTTCGTGCTAATCCTGCCAAAGGTGCAAAACAAGGATTAAATCTTTGTGGTGGTAGATCGATTTCCAAGATGGGACACTTCATACCTCGTGACAAGGTGAATGATGCATCCAATACAGCCAATCTGTTTTCAAGGAGGTTGTGCGCCTACATGGAGTACCTCGACCATTGTATCTGACCGAGACAGCAAGTTCCTTAGCCACTTTTGGAGGAACTTATTGAAGAATATGGGGACTGAGCTCATATTCTCCACTACCTGTCACCCCCAAACGGATGGCCAAACCAAGGTGGTCAATCGGATACTATACACACTGCTTAGGGCTACCACTGGAAGGAACACGAAGACTTGGGTCAAGTGCAATCCCTTTATAGAGTTTCCCTACAACCGAGCTCAACATTCAGCCACAAAATTTTCACCATTTGATGCAGCTAATGGTTTTAATCCAACCACACCCGTGGAACTCAAGCCACTACCACCACCTGAAGTTATTAGCTTGACTGGAGAAGCCAGAGCTAATTATGTCAAAAAGCTTCACCAGAAGGTCACTGGAAACTTGGAGAAGATGAATGAGCAGGACACTAATCATGCCAACAAGGGTCTTCGGGAAATTATGTTTGAACCAAGAGAATGGTTTGGCTACACATGAGACAAGAGAGGTTTCCAAGTCAGAGGAGTTCCAAGTTACAACCAAGAGGAGATCGCCCATCCCAGTTTTGAGTTCAACTTTTAAAGAGGGAGGGAATGATGAAGACATTCAACCTGAACCAGAACCAGACCTAACTGAATATGACATTCAAGACATGATCACCAAGATTTCCAAACCAGAAGCTGCCCAAGAAGTGTCCATGTCTCTTGTGTTCAAAGGACCCATGGCTAGACAAAGAGCTAAGATACTTCAATACAATTTTAATGAGAGAATGGTGCTTGCGATTGATCATTTCAGGTTAGACCAACTGAGGGTAAGCCAACTGATGAACAAGCTGATCAAGAACCAAGCTTGAAGAACGATGGACCATCCGAGAAGACCAAGCCAACAAGTGAAGATCTTTGGCCATTCATTTCGGACCAAACCCACAAAAACTTGCTGGTCATCACCTTAGAAGATCAGCACGTCTAGCAAGATTCAAAGGCTAATCAAACCGACCCAAAAGGTAAGAATGTAAGCATTTAAATTCATATTCTAACGGTTTGGTTTGATTTGAAGCTTTGGTCCTTTTATTTTCTTTTATTTGAATTTTTATTCCCAAACTTTCTTTGTTGTCTTGCATGCCTATTAGGGTTTTATTTTGGTCCAAAACTTTGTATTATTTGCTTCAAAGACTCACAAAGGCACCACTACATTGGACGTCTTTAGAAGTCCCCTATAAACAATTTGTACTCTTTTACGCATGATATAAAACGTAAACTTTTTCCTAGTGAAAACCCTAAGCACTCTAGCAAGAACTCGCATCCCTTCTATTTCCTTATGAGACCAGAACCTCCACGGCTAAGAGATTTGTGTTGTATCATGAGTATTCCATCCCTCGTGCTGTGCACTTTGTTTTTATCAAGTTACTTGTTACTCGGATACATTTGGTTGATTAGATCAATCCAAGCGGTCCACCCTTGTGTAGATAGAGTCTCTCTCTCTCCCCTTGACACAGATCATACAGCCTTTGATAGCATAGGCTTGTATCTAGCTAGACGAGATTGTTTGGCTCACGGTGTCGAGCGAAGCAAACTCGAGCCGTAGTGGAGCATCTTTCGGATGCTTGGGCCAAATTGGGCATCGGCCGAGTCTTTTATTCGATGGGCCTTGTGAAGGGGTGTAACCCATATCCTACAATAATTCCCCCAGTTCGCTTGTGGGAGGTGTAACTGACCAAAACAAATTTTTTGGAATACGCCAGGAAGATAAGAGATTCGGGTTGTAATATTACTCGGCGAGGATCACTTTTGCTCGGGGAGATGACTGCTACTCGAGAGGGTCAGATTCGGATTGGTTATTCATTGGTTTTTATTAACCGGGATTCAGTTTGCACCAAGAAACAAAATTCTCGCGGGCGGCAAGCAGTTATTTAGGCCCAATATGCCTTTTTAGACCTAATGGTGGCTTCCTTGAAAACATACACCACCTTTTTCTATAAATACGTTGTGCTACTCCCATTTCTTCACTTCTCTCTGCAGCCATTGGTACTTTCTCTCCCTTCTTCCGCTTCTAGTCTCTGCGTTGCTTTCCATTAGTCGCTTGTGTTCTCGGTAGATATGTCTCCGCGCATGCAATTTTCTAGAGCCGAGAAAAGTAAGGATATCGCCACTGAACCCGATCCTGAGTTGTAGACCGTTGAGAAGGAGAGACTCCATCAGGAAGCCTTGATAGAAATGGCTGGGTTGACTCTCTGCAGCGCTTGCTGGTCGGGAGCTGCGAGATGATGATCGCGAGAGGAAAGTTCAGTCCCAACGGAAAGCGGCGCAGACGTTCCTTGGAGAGTCCTGGTCGGGCGATCCAAACGAGCAGTCCAAATCGCCTTACGGGCGATTTGGATGGAGCACATCGTTCAACTCGCCGAACGGGTGAGTTGGAACGACCACACCATCTAACTCGCCGAACAGTCGAGTTGGATCGGACACCCCATCCAACTCGCCCGTTCGGTGAGTTGGATCAACCAGTCCCGACTCGCCCTAGGGTGACATGGACCGAAATTTATGCCTTCCCTTAAATCTTGACGAACCCATTCCCCGCTTCGTCTCGATCAGAGTTACCGTTGGAATTTTACGATAAAAATTGCGAAGACTCATTTTCCTGAATGTAGTTGATGGTTGTCGTATAAACGGAAATGGTTAACTTAACACCACAGTTGTCTAAACTATACGAGAAGTGTGAACTTCCTCTTTAAATCGATGTCGTATCATTAAAAGTTTTTTTGAAGAAATCGTGAAAACGATTAAGTTGAAATACGGCCCAAAGAAGCCTAGAACACGGCTAAAGACTCATTTGCGATTTCATACAAAATTGAGCCCATCAATGCTTTGATGGTGTATCTTTACTCGCAAAAGAAGATAAATGTCAAGTTTCCATGATAATGATGAAGATTGAGATAAAAAGGAATATTTCCGCGAAACGATAAACTCGGCCTAGGGGAAAAAGGAAAGGGGAATCGACCCATAAGGCATATATAAGGGGAGCTAAAGCAAAAGGCGAAAGGATCAGAATATTTAGACCTAGAGAAGCTATGTAAGCTTATAAGAACTTAGAACTTAGGTTGCTGGAAGTACAGAACTATACTTAGATGTTTTTCCATCTTTGTTCGACGATTCTGGTTTCCCTAGACTCTATAACTCATTGCACATAGAAACCCTAAGCTTTATTCTCGACAAGCTCGGTTTCCATGACTGGCACTAGATTACCAGACAAACTTTCTCTGGCAGTTCGATCTCCTGGTCCACTCTTTTAATTGAACTACGTCCGACTTGATCCTCGAAAGGGGTACATAGGCAGCCTTTCTTAAGGTCCAGTCTCAAATCCTTCAAGCCTTTTTCGTCTTTTACTAGGCGAGTTGCAGCCACATAGGTTTCTCTCGACATAGGTGGTTCAGCTAGCAAACTTAGTCTCATTTTACTGCTTGTGTTATACAAATTCCTTTATGATCTCGTTCCTAGACGAGCTTCATGTACGCGCGTGTTTGTCTCTTTAGCGCTCATATGCAATTTCGGACTAACGATCTACTGTTTTCTAAATTCGTTTTATTATCTTTTCATGTTTTCAAGTTTAGTCGATTACTTGTCGTTGGCTCTGGCAGAGAATCCGAAACCTCATGGAAAATTAGTGTTTCTTGACTTTCCTTAATTTACCGAAATCGACGGTGTGAATTTTGGTTCCCACAGTTTGGCGCTAGAAAGAGGGGGGACGGTCAGATTACTCTAACTCATGACCACAAAACGCTTGATCGAAATAATATCTGGAAAGACGAAAGACAATACCGCAGTTCGCAACAACGCTGGTAAAACAAATCCAGCAGTTACTGCTCCCATCACCAACTCTTATATAAACACCGCAGTGCTTGAGAAAAATTGAAAACCTAGTCGGGACTTTTCGCCAGAGGCTGAGCACCAAAGCAAGCTCGCGATTTCTATCAATAAACAGAAAGGGCAATGCTAAAATCTATCAAACCCCGTAAAGTTCGTCTCATTATCAAGTTGGGAAAATCTCAGCTCATATGGGTTCGACCAAAAGACCTTTTTGAAAACTTTTCGGAAAAATAAAACTTGCTCTCCTAGAAATTGCGGAGAAACCCTAGATTACTCACGGAGAAGGAAAGCACAGAAAATCGGGCACAGAACCCCCACTGCGGTACTTATTCCGAGTAATTTTTGAAGAAAAGAAGTTGATCTCTATTGAATCACTCAAAACCTAATAAAGCCGACGAAAACTAAACTAAGCAAAACCAGAGATCGTATCTCTCACTTCTAAATTGTTTTCTGAAACCTAAGATTTCATAAAAAGTCAAGCTTCGATTCTACGTGGCATAATCAGTGAATTCTTGATGATTGTCACTTAAACTTACTTCGGAAAAACTACTCAAAATCCCCTCGGATCAATTCTGTGGAAACGAGATAATTTCTGATTAAGTAGACTCCCGATAATTAAGCTCATCACAGCCAAAGTTTCAGAGGCTAAAAGATGAGTTTTCCGAAATAACGGCTCTCGTAGAGCCAAACACGAAAATACGCTTATATAACGACTATCATAAAATTAACCTCAACAACATTTTACGAAACAGCTTTCGTAAAACTAAACTCATGACACTTTGCGGAATAACTTCCATAAAATTAAACCTCAACAACATTTTCTGAAAATCTTTCGTAAAATCAAACTTGACAAAACTTTATCGAACATCGTACGCAAAGTGAAAATGAGGTAGCATTTTATGATACAAACTTTGTAGAAAAAATTTGAAAACATTTACGATACGACCGTACCAGAAAACCATCAAAAATTGAGTAGGACCAAACGAGCCGTCTAGCTCGCCCGTTTGCCGAGTTTGACCAGTCCACTTGCCAAATGGGCGAGTTGGACTGAACGAGCCGTCCAACTCACCGAATGGGCGAGTTGGACCAAACTAGCCATCTAACTCGCCCATTCTGTGAGTTGGACCAGTCCAACATGCCGAACGGGCGAGTTTGACCCAACGAGCCATCCAACTCCCCCGTTAGACGAGTTGGACCGGACGAGCAGTAATTTGTATCACCTTTGTGTTCTCTTTTGAATCTCCACCGTAACGCTTTTTGTTTCATCTCAATCGGAGTTTCCATTGAGATTTTACGACAAAAACAAGTAAGACTCGCCTAACTCCTTGGCTTGCTCCTACTCGACCTCTTTGGCGTCCTACGCACCCTCTTCGGCATCGTACTTGCCCTCTTTGGCCTCCTAATCTCCTTCTTGGCAATCCTACTTGCCATTACCTACATCTTTTTGTTGTCCTTTGAATATTGATCTAAAATTCTCTTGTTTCATCTCGATTGGAGTTACCATTGGAACTTTATGATAGAAACCGCAAAGACTTGTTTTCTCGTATGAATTCAGATTGATCTTATAAAACCAAAACAGTTAAATTAACACCTTAAGAGTAATTTTAACCTTCCTATAAAAATTGACGTCGTAACAAAGGTACTCTTTCGAAGAAATCGTAAAAACGTTTAAGTCGAAAAACATCCCGAAAATGTCTGAAAGACGACTAAAAGCACACTTACGATTTTAGATGAAATCAAGCCCAATGATATTATGAGGGTCTATCTTTTATTTGCAGGATAAAATAAAAGTCAAGTTCGGAAAATAAATGTCAAGTTTCAAAGGATAAACACCAATATCAAAAAATATGGATCGACGAACCAAAACCGCAAGACAGGTTTGAGCCTAAACGCGGCCAGGAAGAACTAATATTGTTACCATTCTTCAGGGTCGTACAGAAACGAGAAGAGGAAGGGGAGATGAGCAAGCAAAACAGAGAAGAGGTGAACCCAAACGTTCGAGATAGCTAAGGTATGGCAGGCTTGGAACTTTTTGAAATCAGTCTTGGAATTTTCATAGAAAGGTGCTAAGAAATAAAAACGCTTCGGAGATCACCATAAAACTTTAGGGAACTTAGGATCTTGGAGAATATTCTAGGAAACTATGTCTTAGGCATTTTCGTGTCTCGATCGATTGTTCTGCGACTGCTCAGGCAGATCTTGCAAACCAATCAAAATTCGCAGAATACCGAGAAACGATCACCACGCACACTCAGCTCGCTTCCTAAGGAAAGAACGAACTAGAAACCCGAATATTGTCTTAAAACCGACTCGTTCCTTGAAATTTTCTTAAAATCGACATATTCCTAGTCGTCAACCCGAAAGTCACCAAGTCCCGATCCTAGCGTCGTCTTTAAACCGCCCTTGATTGTCGATCATCCCAATTTTTGAAAGAAAAAACGTACACAACCCTTCAATGCGATGCCTCACGAAACTCGTACACTCCCATACTTCAAATTTTTTTTTATCTCAGCATCAAGTAAACGATTTCGACAAAGCAAACTCTCGCAGCAGTAGACAGAAAATCCTTTAGGCAATGCGATGCCTCACGAAACCAATCCTCCATTACTTTCGTATAAATATAACATTTTATACGGAAAAGCCTACGCGAAAAAAAGATTGGTGTCACGAAAAATGACTTCGCAATGCGGAAAAGATAATGAGGAAAACACATCCCTCGTTCGCAAATATCACGAGTAATCTGCGAGAGACATTCTAAATTTACTTTTGTCATTCACCTCTCGTAAAACTTACGTGAAACATCCTTCGTATAGCCACACTAAGTTATGCGAAGAAACTTTTGGAAACAAACGTTGAATGTTTTACGGAGAAGTATTTTGGTTAATTTGTGTATAGCTAAAAACAAAGTCATATGACTCGTCTCTCAACAAAAAAAACAAAACTTTATCTCTTCGCACTACAATCTTACAGATATCATTCCTTAGCCATATGGCTCGCTGGATATTGCCTCCCATCTCCCTCGGTTCCATCCGAGCAGGCAATCATCTCGCACGGGTTCTTTTATCGAGCCTCTTAGGTTTTGTCTTCATCATACAAAAACAAAACAATTTTCGTACGACTATTGGTAAACATTATACGAAACATTCATTGTATAACTGATGCCTGAAGTGGAAAATCGTTTCTAATACCATTGGCCATCTTAGCACGGAAAACTCCGACTTGGATCATCAATTTCGACAAATGCTCTTCGGCCCTCGGCCAATTACGCCTCTTGATAAAAATCGGAACTGGAATTCGGCATCCTTTTAAGGACAGTTATAAACTAACATGACCTTAACGTTAACAAAAACGTGCCATAGTCTAATCTATGACCAGCAACATCCTTGGCTATGCGGCTGAACACATCTTTCAGACCGAGCCAAAATGTTTGAGCGACAATAGCTCCATCCAATCACTTAATGGCAAAACGACAATCCACGATAAGTCTAAAAACGCCAAGTGCAAATAACTATCGTATAACCCAGAATCGGAAATGATACGACGAAATCTTAATATTGAAACTTAGCAGTAACCACCGAACGGTTAACGAAAAACTTAAACTTGTCGACAACCGGCCAAGTGCAATATCTTCTGCAGTTTACTCTACACCCACAACGTTTTACAAGTAAAATGTGGCGCATAAGGAAAAAATGGTAACAAATTTCCTAGAGCTATACGAAGCATCCTTAACTATACACGAAATAAGTCTTGGGGGGCCAACTCTTCACAAATCATGGTGAAGGAAGTCGCATATTCTCAGGGACAAATTTACGCGGCCCATTGGTCCTAATTCCTCGGAAACAAACCAAAACGTTTCTCTTCCGTAAAGATAAAACAAAATCGTTGCGATACCACATATCTTCAAGCCCGTAAACATTTCAAGCACGAAATGCGGCTTACGAAAGAAAAAGTCAACCTTCGACACATCGAGACGTCGCTAACGCTCGAAGAACTATTTTTCGTCAAAACTTTCCAAAACGGAATGCTCACCTTAAAAACAGTTTGTCCGTGACTGTAAAACAACACACATTCTTAACATGTATCCTTCACGAAGGTTAAAAAACGATTATATATACCAATAATTTTGTTGCTGATCACAACAAATTCTTAACATCCTAAATAGACTAAGCCATCTCGTAGAGATAGCTCTTGAACACCCGACACAAGGGTAATAGCGCTATAAAAGAAATCCGAAAATTTGGTCAGCACTTTCGGGACACTTAAAAATTATCCTCGAAAAGATGCCCGATTCCTACAATACAAGTCACATAAGCCGAGAACATATCGCGGACTTTAAAGCGGGACGAAATTAGGTCGAAAGTCATACAGGAAACATAAGTCGAAGTAGTCATCGCTCCCCATACAACTGTGATTAGACCTAGGTCTTACCCTAAACCCAGCACACTGGTCTCTAACGTCTGACGGCATGATATCGAAAATAAACGAGATCCTGAAAGCATGTCTCTTCGTCCATAGCTAAGCGCTCTCAATACTTTAAAAAACTTTTCAAACATCTCGAACGAGCAACAAATATGACGATCCGGAAAACAGTTGGGAGCAAGATCAACACTCGTATCGTTCCCTCTATTGTTACATAAATCTGACGCAAAGAGGCCGGGATCCAAAGCCACACGCTGTCAGTCCCAAAACATAAATACGGCCACACTCGGCCAAAATAAACTGCCGACGAGGCTGGTCTCGAGGCTGACAAAGCTCCAATATACAATGCCATTGGAAGCAACGTGCCAGATAATCTCTACAAGACACACAGCTAAACCATAAGGGTCTCACTGGAAAACAAGAAGTAATAACCTTAACTCCGAGAAGAAGTACGAAAGGCTTGATCCCTTCTACAAGGGTACGTAGGCAGCCTTCACAAGGCGCAGCCTCAATCCTACTGCATTTTGCTCATAGAGGAATGAGTAGACCACGTTCAACGGACCTTTTCAACCATTGATTCGGCCTAACTTACAAAACCTGCCAAACCGCTCGCTAGAACCATACGATTCTAACGAGCTGGGGGGCTAACTATTGGGGTCAAAATCGGTAACGACAAAATCAATGCTAGAAAACTCCCGAAAATATTTCTTATCTAAATAAGAAGTATTAATGCAGGACAAAAGCTTTGAGTAATTTAAAAGAGAGAAATTATATGACAAGTTCTCGGATAGGATGGTCTGATCCAAACACATAACTTTCAGGAAAACAAACGACTATGGTGGTCAACAATGATTATCTCGAAATCAATGTTAAAATTGCATTTTTGAACAAAAGCAATCCCGACAAAATATCCCGACCTAAGACACGAGAGAAATGGAGAACGGAGCCAAACGAGTAGTCAAACTTGCCGAATGGGCGAGTTGGATCAAACAAACCATCCAACTCATCCGTTCGGCGAGTTGTACTGGAACGGGCGAGTTGTACTGGAACGGGCGAGTTGGATCAAGCACGTCGTCCAACTCGCCAAACGGGCGAGTTGGACCGGACGCACCGTCCAACTCGCCCGTTCGGCGAGTTGGATTAACCCCTCCCGACTCGCTGTAAGGAGACATGGACTGGACCTTATGCCTTCTGTTAAACCTCGACGGACTAATTCCTAGTTTCGTCTCAATCGGAGTTACCATTGGAACTTTACGATAAAAATCTCGAAGACTCGTTTTCCTGAATGAAGTTCATGGTTATCTTATTACGAGAAGTGTGAACTTCCCTGTTAAATTGACGTTGTATCATTAAACATTCTTTCAAAGAAATAGTGAAAACATTTAAGTCGAAATACGGCCCAAAGAGGCCTAGAACGCGGCTAAAGAACTACTTGCGATTTCATACGAAATTGAACCCATCAATGTTATACGGTGTATCATTACTCGCAGAAGAAGATAAATCTCACAAAATCGGAAGATAAATGTCAAGTTTCCAAGATAATGATGAAGATCGAGATAAAAAAGAATATTTCTGTGAAACGATAAACTCGACCTAAGCGAAAAAAAGGAAAGGGTACCGACCCAGAAGGCATATATAAGGGAGCTAAAGCAAAAGGCGCAAGGATCCGAAGATTTAGACCTGGAGAAGGTCTGTTAGCTTATTAGGATTTAGAACTTAGGTGGCTGGAAGGACAGAGTTATACTCAGACGTTTCTCCATCTTTGTTCGACGATTCTGGTTTCCCTATACTCTACAACTCATTGCACTTAGAAACCCTAAGCTTTATTCTCGACAAGCTCAGTTTCTATGACTGGCACTCAATTATCAGACGAACTTGCACCGGCAGTTCGATCTCTTTCTCCACTCTTTTAACTGAACTATGTCCGACTTGATCCCTGAAAGGGGTACGTAGGCAGCCTTTCTTAAGGTCCAGTCCCAAATCCTTCAAACCTTTTTCGTCTTTTTCGTCTATTTCTAAGCGAGTTGCAGCCACATAGGTTTATGTCGACATAGGTGGCAGAGCTAGCAAACTTAGTCTCGTTTCACTGTTTGTGTTATACAAATTCCTTTATGATCTTGTTTCCAGACGAGCTTCATGTACGCTTTTGTTTTTGGAACGCTCGTACGCAAATTCGGACTAACAATCTACTTTTTTTCTAAATTTGTTTTGTTATCTTTTCATGTTGTCCAAATTTACAAGATTACTTGTCGTTGGCTCTCGCAGAGAATCTGGAACCTCATGGAAAATTAGGGTTTTGTTGACTTTCCTCAATTTACGGAAACCAACGGTGTGAATTTTGGTTCCCACACTCCTCTCGCCGGATACAGACGGGTGTATTGCGCACGAGGCACTCGTCTGGCCTGAACTCGAGGCGTGCAAGGGTGTCATAAGAATCCATCACACTGGCATCAGGAGCTCTATCATATGGGGACCCGCCTCATCGATAAAGGACCACAAGCGTCCTTCTTTTAGCCACCCTGCCCTCGTCAGGTGAGACTCATCCAGATACTCGAACTCAGACTCCACGGAGGCTCCCTGAAGGCTGATATACAGGTGTAGAAAGATGGGTATCAAGAGGCTCCCTACCGTCTCCTTCTTCTTGTCGGATCCCTTGAACGGTTTCCCCTTCAGGGATACTAAGTGCTCAACAAAAATGGCTCCCATGTTCACCATTTGGTCCCTCACGGGCGGTGAAATGGCCTTGTCATGGAGCTCAACCAGGCCCCTAACCGACTCATACAGCAGTGTAAGCTCTTGAACCCTCAGGTTGTTAGGCTCCATCTTGCACCGCAAAGTGTTGGCATGGATCTTCAGAAATTAGCACTGGGACGGGTGGCAAACATCTGTCTACGTGGCTGCGATGGAGTCAAAATGGCATGGGAAAGGGAGGGACGGTGCAGCCGAGGTACTCAGGGTTGTTAAACTCGTAGATGCAGCACAGGTCGGGGATGGTGATGTTATACCTGATGCCCCTGATCATGAAGGTCAAATAAGCCTCGGTCACCCTCTCTGCCGTTGAGTTTTGATAGATAACCCGAGCTGTGGCCATAAATTCTTATAAGAGATTATAAAATAAGATATTCACAAGTGGGTTGCCTCCCACTAAACTCTTGTTTAAGGTCGTAAGCTTGACATAAAAATTGGGCTCGGCAATTGGGATTTGGCATCTCTAGACGCATGATCTAAGGATGCAAAATTTCAGCTCTATCCCAGTAATGCCTTACTCTCTGCCCATTCACTGTGAAGTCTTCGCCCTTCGAATTAACCAGAACAATTTCCCCATGAAGTGTGACTTCTTTCACGGTGAAGGGTCTTGACCAACGAGAACGTAATTTCCCGGGAAACAGAGTTAACCGAGAGTTGTACAAGAATACTTGGTCATTATGTGCGAAATGCCTAAACATGATTTTCTTGCCATGATAGGCTTTAGTTCTCTCCTTGTACAATTTTAAGTACTCATAGGCGTGATACCTAATCTCATCAAGTTCATTCAACTGGATAAATCTCCTTTCTGCAGCGGGTTTAGCATCAAAATGTGTGGTTTTGATGGCCCATTCTGCTTTGTACGCTAGCTCATATGGCAGATGTCATGCTTTTCCATTGAGTAAGTGGAACGGGATGGTTCCTAACGGTGTTTTCAACTCGTTTCGGGAAGCCCAGAGTGCGTCATCCAATTTTAAAAACCAGCCCTTTTGGGTTGATTGTACCATCTTTTCTAAGATTTCTTTGATTTGACGATTGGATACTTTAACCTGTCCGCTAGTCTGAGGATGATAAGGTGTTGCTACTCGATGGTGAACTTCATGTCTCTTGAGTTATTTTTTGAACATTCTATTAATAAAGTGGGTACCTCTAACGCTTATTACGATTCATGGGACTCCGAATCGAGGAAAGATTTTATTTTTGAAAAGTTTCACGACGACTGCAGCGTCATTTTTTGGAGTGGCTATTGCTTCAACAATTTGGATACGTAGTGTAAAGCGACTAATATGTATTTTTCTGTGCAAAGAGGGGAAAAGTCCCATAAAGGCGATGCCCAGTAGTCGAACACTTCAACTTCAAGTATGAAATTTTTGTTCCATTTCGTGTATCTTGCTGATTTTTCCTCTCCTTTGACAGGGGTTGCACTTTGCTACGTATGCTTGAGCATCGCGAAATATGGTTGGCCACCAAAAACCTGCTTGTAGGATTTTGGACACTGTTTAAAAACTGGCGAAATGCCCAGCTTATTCGGATCCATGACAATGATACAGAATATCTGCAGCTTCGCTTTCTACAACGCATCGTCTGTATATGCCGTCAAAAAAATGTTTGTAAAGGTAGGGTTCGTCCCAGTGATATCTCTCGATTTTTCTCAAAATTTTGTTTTTGTGGTATCCTTTAAATGATTCTGGTTTTATGTCAGCTGCAAGATAGTTCACTATATCAGCTTACCAAGGTATATCAAAGGATTCATAGCACACACCCCCGACTTGAACTTCTACCTCCGGGAGAATCAATGTTTAGTGTCGAAAGGATCGTTGCATCATGGGAGTGGTCAAATCGTCGTGCTTTTCAAGATGACCATCAATCGACGGTTCTTTGCAAACATCGATCAATTCTTCCTCATCCGAAGAACGCACATGGCCAACGAAAGTTGATCATGAGTGGTAGACACTTTCTATAGGTAGTAAATCGTCGATGGGGACTTCTTTTTCGACTCTTATTCGAGACAGGTTATCTGCGACTCCGTTTTCGACTCCTTTCTTATCCTTGACATCTATGTTAAATTCATGTAAGAGTAGAATCAATCTAATAAGCATAGGTTTCGTTTCCTTTTTGTCCATTAAGTATTTAAGGGCGGGTGGTCAGTATGGAGGACCACTTTTGAACCGACTGGATAAGAGCAAAAATTTTCAAAGGCGAACACCCCGACTAGTAATTCTTTTGCTGTTGTCGCGTAATTGCGTTGTGCATCATCGAGAGTCCTACTAGCATAGTATATAGGTGCAGCTTCTAGTCCTTTTGCTCTCTGAGTACAGCGCCCACAGCAAAATCGCAGGCGTTGCACTTAATTTCGAAAGGTAAACTCCAATCTGGTGCATGCACAATCGGAGCAGATACGAGGGCTGGTTTGATTTCTTTGAAAGCTGTCAGATACTTAGGTATGAAGTCGAATTTCGTTTCTTTACATAGGAGCGTTGTGAGAGGTCTAGCTATCATGCTAAAATCTTTTATGAATCTTCTATAAAATCCAGCGTGTCCTAAAACTCTTCTGATGATATCCTTCTTGTTGGTGGGTGGCGGTAGACCTATCATTACCTCAATTTTGGAACTGTTCACCTCGAGACCGTCTGCTGAGATTTTGTGTCCCCAAATGATCCCGCTGTTGACCTTGAAATGACACCTTTCCCAGTTTAAGAATAGATTCTTTTCTTCGCATCTTGCCAATACCTTACGCATGTTATCTAGGCATGTTTTGAAATAAGTGCCGTAAACTGAGAATTCGTCCATGAAAACTTCCATGAATTCTTTGATCATGTCAGTAAATATAGACATCATACACATCTGGAATGTTGCAGGATCATTACATAATCCAAAGGGCATTTTGCGGTATGGGAACGTTCCATAAGGACATGTGAAGGTGGTCCTTTCGTAATCGTCGGGATGTATGGGAATTTGGAAAAATCCTGAATACTCGTCGAGAAAACAATAGTATTGGTGTCATGCGATTCCCTCTAACATTTGATCGATAAAGGGGAGAGGAAAGTGATCTTTTCGTGTGGCAGCATTAAGCTTTCTGTAATCGATACACATTTTGTGTCCGGTCACAGTCCTCATGCGGCTCAATTCATCTTTAGCATTTTGCACCATCTTGATTTCACCTTTCTTTGGGACAACATGAATTGGGCTGACCCAATTACTATTTGATATAAGGTAGATAACGCCTGCTTCCAGAAGTTTCATGATTTTCTTTTTGACTACTTCTTTCAGATTGGGAATTAACCTTCTCCGATGTTCAATAGATGATTTTGATTTATCCTCCAGGTGTATCCTATGCATGCATAAATTTGGGGAAATCTCTGGAATGTCATCTAAAGAATATTCGATAGTCTTGCGATGTTTTCGCAACTTGTTGAGCAGAAGAGCTTTCTCTCCGCTATTAAGGTTGGCGTTGATGATAAGATGATAGGAGTTTTCATAAAGAAAAGCATGTTTAAGTCTAGCTGGGAGCGTTTTAAGCTCAACCTTGGGTGCTTTCTCCTTACTCCAGTCTCTGGTTGTTGAAGGCTGTCGATCGATGGTAGGTTTTGTCTGTCGATCGACGGTGGTCGATATATCGATTTGTTCAACATCAACGTGCATAATTTCGTTGGCGGCATCCATAAACCTTGCATGTTCTTCAACTTGAACATCCAACGTGAAGGTTCATTAAAACACATATCGATATATGGATCTATGCTGGTAAACCCCAGTTTTGACTGGTTTGGCTAATCCTGGATTGGGGGTTACATATCGATCGATTCTCAGTGTTGGATGTCGATCGACTGTTTGTTTGGGCTGTCGAACGATTCTAGGTGAAGGTTGTCGATCGACGGTATCACGATCCTCTGTTTGCATCGCTTTCGAGTTTGCTGGTAATTCCTCTAGATAGTCAGCATGGTCTGAAATTTCTGTTTTGGGAAGAATTTCAGGACTATGCGTGTCAATGTCAATATGAACGGGTTTGATTTTTCTTTCTCATCCTGCCCAATTCTAGCGAATTCATCAAGGCGATGCTTTCTTTTTGCGCTGGGAGTAAATCGCTTTCCACTTCGTATGGCTACAACATTGACATGACTCCTAGGGTTGGTATCTGTTATACCAGGTACGACACCTTCTTCTCTTTTGATAGACAGAGCGTTTTGTGCAAAAAAAAATAGACAGAGCGTTATTTGCGACTTGGTTGTCGATCCTCTTAATTTGATCACTCAGAGTTCTGAATTTCTCCCTCATCTCCGAGTATATTAAGTTCAATTTGTTGTCGAGCTCGGCAGCTATCCTACGGTTTCCTGTGAATACTTGATCAATTCTTGATTTAGAATTTTTTTCATGTTCTTTCACAATTATGTCGTAGTTGCTTGAGAAACTACCAATATTTTCTCCAGATCGCTGATCGCTTAAGATTATCGCATCCGTGAATTCAACTCGTCTTTCGTTCTCGACAAAAATATCATCCTTCTCATCATTTTGTTTGGATTGAACGTGCATTCCTAGGAGAGCCGCTACTGAAGCTAGAGACTTTTTAACTTGGACAAGGTGCTTCTCTTCTGTGGACATTGATGGTTCCTTCCCTTCGGTATATTTCCTCTCAAAGGCTTTACTTAATACTATATTTTCAATCAGCCTTTTAGTGTCCTGAGGATTTCGAGTACCGAAGTTCCCCTTGCTGGCTGTATCAAGGAAAGTTTGATAGTCTTGGCTTAGTCCTCGATAAAAGGTGTTGATGAGCTGAGGTTCCGAAAAACCATGTTGTGGGAATGCAAGCTGGTAGTCTTTAAATCCTGCCCAAGCATGTTTAAAGGATTCGCGGTCACCTTGAAGGAATGTCAAAAATTATCTCCTCGTTTGTGCCATAACATCCTATAATCTAAGGTTGAAGTGATCAAATTCAACTTAACATTAAAATCTACTTAAATAAAGAACTAGTTAAAATAAACCTAACAATTTCATAACATTAGAAAGCCATTAAATACCCTAGAAGAACCCTAAATCTAACAATAGAATACTAACTTCTGTTAGCGAGCCAATCTGGATACCTAACTTCTGTTATGGATCCGACTTTGAGGAGTTTTCGACCTCGTCGTTAACCACGTTGGCGCGTTCTGGTCCCAACTTTCGCCTTTTTTGTTTGACAGGTTTGAAAGTCGGGTCAACGTTGAGTTAGTGACATGTGACCCTGATATCGATTCCTGGCATATCTTCTGCGGCCCACGCGAAGGTGTGCAAGTTTCTTTTCAGACAGGCTATAAGCTCGGTCTTCAGAGGCTCGCTCAGATTTTGCCCTATCTAGACGCAGCGATCTAGGAATGCCTCGTCCAGACACACCGAAATAACGGGTTCACAAGTAGGCTCGTGTTTTCCGCCTAAGGCCTCTGCGGCGCGTGTCGGCCAAAAGATCTCTGTTTCGTCATGTTCTGTCGTGTCGTCGGCGTCACTCTTTTTTCGTTTTCTTTTTCGGGAGAGTTTCTTCTGGAGGGCTTTGTCGTTTTAACTCCGCTGCGAAGCAAACTTGCGAGATTTTCCTATCTCCCCAGATGGTCTGGATTTCGCGTGGAGTTGGGAATTTGAGACCCATGTGGTATGTCGATTAAACCGCTTGCATCGAATTTAGACAGGGTGTTCCCAAAATCGCGCTATACGATGAGGGTCGATCGATGACCAAGAATTCCACGATTTTTGACATGCTGCCAGCTTCAATCGAGAGGTTGATCATGCTGAGAGACATGGTGACTTCCCCCCGAGAGTCCTACTACTGGGTTAGGATCCTCTACGATTTCGGATCGACTGATTTCCATCCTCTCGAGGGTGTTTATGAAGATTATGTCGGCCGAGCTTCCGATATCGACTAACATCCTTGCGACATCGATATTTTGGACCGTCAGCTCGATGACAAGGAGATCGTTAAGAGGTTTTACCGAATTGGTTGTTGCTCTTTCCTTGAAGGAGATGACATCGCCACCCGCTGGATTGGGCATGTCTTGTCTCAGTCGTTTCGTGATTGAGCTAGAGGATCCGAAAGTCCCCCTCCTTCTAGCGCCAAACTGTGGGAACCAAAATTTGCACTGTCGATTTCCGTAAAATAAGGAAAGTTAGGAAACCCTAATTTCCCAGAGATCCTGGATTGTCTGCCAACACACGAGAAAACGAAAGAGAAAAAGATAACAAAAATATCAATGAGAAGTTGCACATAGGCATTTTATTAATTTGATGAGAACAAAGTTACAAAGTTTGCAAAGGAATTGAACGAAGAACAAGACTTAGATAACAAAGAGACAAGCAAAACCAGGGTCGAAGGTGACCCCGTAGAGAGATCTGTCTGCAGCCGCCTAAATCCTAAGTTCCTAAGTTTCTAAGTTAGCAGAGCTGCCCTAGGTCTAATTTTTGGATCCCCCTGCATGTTCAGCCTTAGACTCCTTATATACTCCTCCTGAGGCGGTTTTGCCTTTCCAATTCTTCCCTTGATTGAATCTATCGCTTCGCGGAAATCTTCCATATCTTCCTGATCTTTGTGTTTATCTATGGAAACTTTTACATTTATCCTTAGAGACTTGATATTGATCTTCTCTTATAAGGTAGAGATAAACCATCATAGGTGTTTGGGCTTTATTTTGTATAAAACCGAAAGTGGGCCTTTAGCCGCGCCCTGGATCTCCTTGGTCCGTTTTGCGATTTAAGTGTTTTACGATTTTTTTAAGTTGCCTTTCCCAAAACGATGTCGGACCTTGAGGAAGCTCGAACCTCTTGTATGATTGAGGCAACCTTGGTGTGTTCGGTTAATCGTTGCATGTTTATATGAATGGTTCTTGTTTTATCTTGAAGGAAAAGTCCCCTCGGTTCTTTGAATCGTAAAGTTGAGATGATGACTTTGATCAGACCAAAATGAGGACTAAGATTGACTCGTTCTCGGAACGGAGTGTCACAAAAATGGGCCAAAGATGGGTTGCATGGGCTTTTTGGGTCGGTTTTATCCGTTGACCCGCATAAACTCGGTCTACTCGCTATCCGGCAAGTAAAAAATTCAGAGCCGGTCTACTCGCCATTTGGGGAGTAGACCAATTGGTCTACTCGCCTTTTGGGGAGTAAACGAATTGGTCTACTCGCCATTTGGGGAGTAGACCATTCAAGATCAGTGTACTCGCCGTTTGGAGAGTAGACCGTTCAAGATTGGTCTCCTCGCCGTTTTGGGAGTAGACCGTTCAAGATTGGTCTACTTGCCATTTGGTGAGTAGACCGTTCAAGATTGGTCTGCTCGCCATTTGGGGAGTAGAACGTTCAAGATTGGTCTACGCGCTGTTTGGGGAGTAGACCGTTCAAGATTGGTCTACTCGCTGTTTGGCGAGTAGACTAATTGGTCTACTCCCCAAACGGCGAGTAGACGATTCAGGCCAGTTTACTCGCCGTTTGGCGAGTAGACCGCTCGGGATCGGTTTACTCATCTCTCGGCCAGTAGACCGTCTTGTTCGATTCTGAGTTTATGTTTTTGAGAACGTGTCGAGAGACTTTTGTATAGAGATTCGATTTTAGCCGTATGCGATATGATGTCTATCGATGGCAAGTGTGCAGCATCGATCGACCTTGGTATCTTAACATCGGTCGACTCCAAGGTTGTGTTGTCGATCGACGACAGTCTTGTACTTCTACTCCTCCAATGGTCAGCTACAGATTCTTCTCCTGTAAATGCTCCAAAAGCTCCAAGTTCTCCATATATCTCAAAAACGTTCATGGACTTGTCAATACTCCAAAACATAGCCTAGACACACATAATAGACCATAAATAGAGCCTATAACATGGCCTAAAACTGGTAATAAATAGGCTATATCAACTCCCCGAGACTTAACCTTTTGCTTGTCCTCAAGCAAACTAAGTCTGTGAAAGTGGTTTTAAAAAGCGGAGACTCATATAATATCTAAGTATAACTGTCACCCTACTTTGTTGCAACCACATCCTATCAAGTCAATCACAGAGAAAATTTATATACCATATCCTAGTATAGCAACAAATCCAGTCTACCAATAACTTAGCAAATATTAGTTTGACTCACCCCTCTGCTGATTTTATTTCGTTGCATAAAATAAAGTGTATGCTTTACCTTGGGCGTATCGATCAAACGACACATGGACTCTTACCTCTGCAAGTATCTGAACAACTAGGCACAAAGTCTTCTCTGATTATTTTTCCCCCTTTTCTCTCTGAATCTTTCTAAATTTCAAACTTAATGGACAATGATGCTCATAAAGTCCATCTTGCCATCTCATTTTCGATTTTCTTCTTCTTTTTTTCTTTTCTTTTTTTTCTTCTTTTTTTTCTTTTGCTTTTTGGGCAAAATTGTAGGCAAATAGTGGGGTCATCGGTAATGTACCTACGCCTCGCTTCCGACAATGTGTGATTGTTCCTCCGAATTAGAATAGTGGGGTCATCGGTAATGTAACTACCCTCTGCATCTCGGGAAGTCATCTCAATCTTTTAAGCTACTAAGAAGATGCTGAAGTGAGAGAGAAGGGAACCAAAGATGCAATGGTTTGTACGTACAGACTTGCAGAAGGAATCCGATCCAGTGTATAAAAACCCCCAAAGCAAGCAGCTAATGTCAGGATTAGTGTTGGAAATCAGTTTCAGTTCCTTCAAACTTTCTAATCATTTGAGATATAATGGCAAGATGATTCACTTTGGTATCTTTAGTAATCTCTGGAAACAACCTTCTAAAAATGATGCTAAAGTGTGGTTAGTCAATAATAAATCTTGATCATTGTCCCCTTCTTGACTCAATAAAACTTTTTTTAAAAAACTTATATATATATATATATATAGTAAATAAACCTCAAAACAAATAAAATAGCATTAAGAACCTCCTTCAGACTTGAATTACATTGTCCCTAGTGTAATCAGTCTCGGATTGGTTAAGAAAAAATAAATCATAAGTAAATAGCTTAAGTAGAAAACTCGATACCAGACTCTGTAAAAGAGTGTTGATTGATGGTAAGCGCTTGTGGTCGATCGATGGTCGCGATCCATTGTCAACTGATGGTGGCTCTATGGTGTCGATCGATGGTGGACTCAAACAGTCTACAAAACAAAGTAAAACTCGAAATAAATAGCAGGATAAGTAAAAAACAAAATAGAGAGTTACTAAACAATGGGTTGCCTCCCACTCAGCGATTGGTTATAGTCTTAAGCTCGGCGTTGTGAACTTTGTGACTAGTATGGAGGTGGATAAACACTTGGAAAACAAGCGTCTACATCTTCTGTGCTATTCTGAAACCATGTACCAAGGAAGCTCTTAATTACCTCACTCCTCTGGTTTTCTCGTTACTTTCCCCTCTGGCAAACTCCATTGAATGCATTCCCTCTTGTAGTTTCTCCATACTGCGTTATAGCATTCAAGTTTGGCAACTATAGTCTCTGATATATCCTCCAGTTGCTGATAAATATCTTCCTTTAACATGCTCTGAGAAAAAGCAATCTCATCGAACCTATCTTCCAATTGTATTTCTGTTGTTGTCTTCGGTCTGTTGTCTTCGGTCTGTTGGCTTCAGTGTCGGTCGATGGATGATGTTGCCATCGATCGATGCCAGTCCATCTGCCCCAATCGCACGCCGTGTCTGAATAGTGTCCAAATCTTGCTTCATCTCATCCATGCGTGCAGTCAAACTGTTGAGGCAGTTGTCTATAGGATAGTAGATCTCATGCACAATATCATCAATCTCTTCTTTGGTGTATGTCCTTTGATTCTTCATATACATAGCAATCTTTAATGCATGATCTAGTAAACCTATGTAGCTCTGCTCAAACAAATTAGCTCTCTCTAGAACTGCTCTAATGTCTTCAGTTTGCACATTCACTACTCTTTCGTGTGTAGCTCGTTCATTACCAATCTCATCTATGTAGATGGCATACTCATCTTTCTTTTCCCAATGGAAAAGTATGTTGCCCTCAGCATCAAAAGCTCTCGTACCTTGCTCGAAACGCCACTCGATCGATGGTGGTTTGATCCAATCGATCGATTGTGGACTTTTGTAGGCATTGCAAGGACAAAGTTTGTGTACCTTCGGAAAGTTACTATCGATCGATGGTCAATGGATGCCGTCGATCGATATTGGATTACGGATCGTCTCTTTCTTCTGCTCCTCAATGCCAATCGATGCTGGAAGATTCGCGTCGATCGATGGCTACTGCTGCTGTCCAAATATATTACCCGATCCATTAGCCATAATAGGGGCATCTGCTACATCATCCTTAGATAATTTTAGGATTCTCCCATGAAGAGCCCGTGCAGGTCCCTCTGGGTCTCTGAAAATTACAAACTCATTCGATCTAAGACAACCAATATCTCTATCTTTTGCTCCTATTTCTTCCTTTGGTTCGCTTCTGATGTTGTTCTATGGCCAGGAGTAATCAGTGATCAATCCTCGATTATCCACTATCGCGTTCATCACCCAGCCAGAGTGCTCTGAAGCTAGGCCGCGATATTCAATCAGCTCTTCTTCTCTGTAATCTTCATTGTATCCTTCGTAAGCTTCACCGTAGCCTTGGCATGTCGGACGTGTGTCGATCGATGGTGTATGGTGAAGGTCGTTCGATGCTCGATAACCAGATTGTTTCCCAAAAAGGCTTCCAGCTTCATTAGCCATGGCAAGTATATCTACTATATCTTCCCTCGTGGCATTTAGTAGTCTGCCATCCATAGCTATTGAGTGACCGTTTGGATCTCTCATGATACTAAACTCGTCTGGTTGTAGATAACCATATTCCTTCTCGCGTTCTACAGCTGAATCGAGTTCGGACTCTGCATCTTGGTTAGTATGGATCGATGGCGTAAGGTGACCGTCGATCGATGTTGATTTCCCAAGTCAATGGGAAATGTGATTAACACCAGCATCTTCCATAGAAATACCACGATACTCGATTATCTCTTCTTCTCTGTAATCTTTGTCGTACTCGGGGGTAGGCTGGGTTGTAACCACCATCTGCATGGCAGTTGTTGATCGGTTCTGGATTTAGGTTGTCGATCATTAGTGAAGGGTGGGTGTTGATCGATTGCTGAACAGCAAACACGTCAATCAATTGTTTGGGCTGGGTATCGATCGATGCTCCATCTTCCGACTCTTCATTGAACTCATAATCGCAGAAGCATGTGGCCACAAGCTTTGCATCATCACACAATTCAATCAGAGTAGTCTTGTTCTTATTCTTGACAAGTTCATAGAAAATATTTTCACAAATTAGAGATAGATACAACCTGTTAATTTCATATCGCAGATAGCTCCCACGGCAGCCATGAATGCTCTCCCAAGTAGTAGTGAAGAGTTCCAACCTATCCTGATATCCATCACGTGGAAGTCTACTAGGACTAGGGTGTTGTTAATCTGTACTGGAACATCTTTTACCATCCATCATGAGTTCACTTTTGAGCAGTCTACTAATGTGAAAGAATCATTGGAAGGTTCCACTTTCAGGTTCAGCTCCTCTCACATACGTTTTGGCATAATGCTCATTGATGATCCAATATCACAGAGGGCATTGGGGTATTCGTTGCCGATGATGAAGCATGAAACCACGAACTTCCCAAGATCTCTTTTCTTCTTCAAACAAGTCCTCTGTTTCATCTTTTCTCTGATATGATTGAACATGATCTCTATATCATCGTGTGTCGCCCTTTTTTCCCTGAAAAACATCGACAACCTGTGAGTATAATAAGCTTCATCAAAAGGAGTATTTAAAGGAATTTTGAAAAATATTTTGGTAAAGTTATCCATCTCCTTTTTGCTTCCTCTTGGAGTTTCACTCATCTTCTCTATCAAGATCCATAGCTTCAGATGTGTCAGTATTCTGTTATGAAACCGTTGTGGTTTGACGCACAATCAAATTCATAGTGGTGCTTGGTAGTCGAACCGGTTTTCTCATTTGTCGATCGATGCTCAAGTCGCATTGTCGATCGATACCTCTATCTTTATGTCAGTCGATTGTCTCGTGCTGGTTTTGATCAACATTGGTCGATTCACACGAAGCTACCGATACTGCAGGAATTATTATCGATCGATGCGCATTGCTTTGTGTCAATCGACACCAATGCAAACTGCTGAAAGACATGGAACTTTCCATACAAAAATTTCTTCTTGGAGCTTTCCCCTCTGAACTTCCTGCCAAAAATCATCATCAATCAATGCATTGACGTGGTGCTTCTGTCCAGCCTCTATTTTCTCCTTGATCAGGCTCTCATGCCTCCTAATGGTTTCACTTGTTTGCAGCACCTGATTCTCCAGCTTCTTCACATGGATGTTGCGATTTTCGAACTTGGTGTTGGGGTTGAGGTACAGACCATCTATCTTTCCATTGAAATCCACAGTCATCTTATGATGTACCTCTAAAACTCTGTCAACCATTTCTTCGATTTTGCTCTCTTCAATTTCTAGAGGGGGATTTTGGTAGTAAGAGAATCCATAAGTTTTTTTGTTGTTGAAGAGTTTTCGCTGTGAACCCTGGTAAAAGCTACTCCTTTGACCATTCCCATAGGAATTCCTATTTGAAACATGATTCCTTTGTGTCTGGAAACCATTCCCATCAATGTAGTTCACATCTTCTTCTTCTTCAATCTCATTATCTCTAGATTCTATTGCTTCTACTTCTGTGAAAGTGACCTGCTTCCTGAAGAGTTTCTGAACACTATCCAGTTTTGCTTTGACCTCTTCAATCTGATACTTGCTGAAAGCTGGAGTTGATTTCTTCCTTTCAAAGTTTGTGTTATTGGTGCTGCTGTTGGATGCCAGATTCTCAATCAACCTTGTAGCTTATTCAGCATTCCTAGTGCTGAAATTTCCCTCACTAGCTGTGTCAAAAGCCATCTGATACTGTAATCTAATACCTCTAAAGAAAGTACTGAAAAATTGCACTTCGTTGAACCCATGTTGTGGACAATCTCTCTGGTATGATTTGAATTTGATCCAGGAGTTTCTGAAATATTCTGAAGGGTCTTGTGAAAAAGTAGCAATCTTGCTCCTAAGATCTTCTGCTCTTGCGTCATCCAAGATGTTACTCAGGATGGCGTTCTTGGTGTCAGTCCAAGATGTCAGGAATCCTGGTGATAGCTGCTTAAGTTAATATGAAGCTTCTACAGCAAGTGGGTACTTGAAAAGCTTACAAAAGAGATAATCTTCGGGGACTCCATTGGCTTTGATAGCAGTCATTAGATCCTCAAATCGTTCCAGATGATCCATAGGGTGCTGATGTCGCAACCCACGTTAAGGTGTTTGTGCTACTAGTCCGAAGAAAGCAGGCTTTATTTCAAAATTGTTTCTCTGAAAAGCTGGAGGACGAATGGCGGATTTGCTGGCGTAGAACTGGTCTAGACGGTTGTAGTCAGCTAGTGTTCTCTGAGTAGCTTGGGCAATAACTTCAGGTTAAGCTGTTGCAGCGTCTGTTTCAGCTTCTGTAACAGGGATTATGGTCCCTTGATCGTCTATCTTTTGACCTGCTGCATTACGCAGATGACCGTCGAGGTCATGCAGGTTCCCATTCTCATCCCGAGTCAATATTAAAAACACAACCATCTGAACTCGTATGCTTCTGTCGATCGATGGGGGTAATTTGTTGTCGATCGTTGCTACGCGATCAGTGTCGCTCGATGCTCGAGTTCTGATATTGGTCGATGATATCCGCAAAGAAGTGTTGGTCGATGGGGTATAGGTACTGTCGATCGATGCATGTCGTCTTTCTTTGTGGATCGTACGTTCGAGTTTGTCGGGGTCAAAGAATAGCAGTTCTTGTTCTTTATTGCTTCTGGTGTGTCTTTGCATGCACCTGAAAACAAAGGAAAAGAAAAATTTAGTAACTTGAAAGTAGTAACAAACCTAGACTAAATCCTTGAAAGTAAATCAAATGGCGATCAATGCTCCCCGGCAATGGCGCCAAATTTGACATGGGGTGTTTTATTGTTCTATCAGAGTATAAATATCCTAAACAGTTAACTATCAAATTAACCCTAGTCTTGACACACAAATAATACTCTTGCCAAAAGAGATCAGGTTTAGTACTTAGGGATCAAATCCAGAGAGAGAAATGGCATAAAATAGATTTCCTATTTCTAAAGACTAAGCTTGGTAAATATATATATATATATATATATATATATATATATATATATATCAGTGTTGAGTAATCAATTAAGGAAATATTCCTTACAGGAAGTAGAGATGCAATATGTAAATATGCTTATAATTCAAATATGGAAATATTCTAATAATGCAAATGTAAATATGCTAGATCTAGGGTTTCAAGCCTAAGGGATTTTAGGGAATAGGAAGCACGAAAATGTAAATATTCTAGAACTCAAATATTAACTATCCTGACCCTTTTAACTCCAACTTTCGTATGCGAGCAAAAGGAAATACCATTGATCGACGGCTAAGGCCTGATGTCGATTGACGGTGATATCATAAGGAAGTGTGAACGAGATTTGATAAGTCCACCAGACTTATTAGACCAGCTCTCGCATGCGCATAACAGCCTAGGTCAATGGAGTCTATTCTGGCACAGAACCTACTCTCATAGTCATCCTTGTCCTACTTTCGAGATCCTAGTTAGCTACTCTAGAATACAAGCATGAAGAACAACTTAATTGATGGATAGTAACTTAACCTAGCAATCCTAATTTTGGGCTAATCCATGATTGCTATCATTCAACCATAAATCTAGTTGATAACTACTCATACATAATTAAAGTAATAACAATAGTCTGAATAGAATGCATAGAGAAAATATTGGGGTTCCAATGCAAATCTTCCTAAGGAGTTATGAATCTTCTCCCCTAAAACCTCTATAACTATAGATAGAATAGCGTAGGAACAGCGGGTTCATCATCGGTTGGATGTTTCGTATTGGCTTGTGCGTCAAAAGCTTCCTCAGGAATCAGTTACTCTGACTCTTTCTGCTTTACATTCTATGTCTCTGTGAACTTATTTTGAACTGGCTCAGTTAGTTGTCTTCCATTTCTCAGCTCCACAGCACTACAGTCTCTCGGATTTGGCTCAGTTTTTCCGGGAAGAGTCCCTTGTTGCCTCTTGACATTCTCAGCCATTTGAGTGAACTGGATGTCAACCCTTCATATGTTGCTACTGACATTATTGTACTTGGTGTTACACTCGGTGAAAATGTTGTCCATCTTGGTTTTGATATCTGTAGTAACCTGATTCAATTCTTTGACTTGAAATTTCTGTTTTTGAAGCATCTTCTGCATCATAATGTTGAGGTTTTTCAGCTCATCTTGCAGACTGCTCATAGCAGCTGAAGCATCTTTTTGATTGCTCTGTGACTTCTTCTGGTTCTGATTCTAATTCGCATTCACCAATCGGTTATGTGCATGACTGAAGACGGAGGTTTTACCCTGAAAGTTCTGTGCGAAGCCTTTCAGATACCCAGCACCTTTCGCCTGCTTGTTCAGATCACCATGGTTCTCCACATTGTTGCTCCTCTAAGAGAATAACTGCAGATTTTTCCTGACGTTGAGGTTCTTATTGTAGTTCTGGTTCTTCACATACCCATGTACGTTGATGTACCTAACCTCTTGCTAATCGGCTCCTTTCTTTTCAGATTCTGGAGCAGCCTGTTGAGTGATCTGAATCCGCTCAGATGTAGCTTCCACCATGATGAAATCAACTTCGTTATTTTCAGGATTAAATCAACCTTGGTAGTCAATTCATCTTTCCATTCAGTGTCGATGCTGTTAACCCTCATGGAGCGATCATTCTGTTGTTTCTTATTAGCTGAGCTGGCAGCCATGTTCTCGATCAGCTCAAACGCTCCATCAGTTGTCTGAGTCATGAAGTCTCCCTTGCTTCCAGAATTTAGAGCACTTCGTAATTACCAGTCAAATCCATCACAGAAAATGCCCAGGATATAATCATCATCAAACCCATGGTGAGGGAAATCACTTTGGTAGTAATTGAAATGCTCCCACGTGTCACAAAAGGGCTCATTAGTGATTTGTCTAAAAGAGGAGATCTTGTTCCTCAATGCAACCGTTTTCGCCCTTGTGTGGAAATTGATTAGGAGCACTACTCGGACCTGTTCCCACGACATAAGAGAGTCGGTAAGGAGTAACTTTAACCACCATGCAGCTTTTCCATCAAGAGAGAATGGAAACAACATGCACTTGATGAAGTTAGGTGAAACTCCATTCGAGCGAGTCTTGCCGCATATTTCTTTGAAGCCCTCAATGTGTTCTATTGGAATCAAAGCCGTAGTCCATGTAACACTTTCATCTGTACCAACGCGATCATAGCATGTTTGATCTCAAAATATTACCACGTACGTGGTGGTAGAGTAATGGCTGAGTGCGTATTAGGGAAGTTACGCAGAAGATTTCTTTGCCCAATCGGAGCAGCTTTTCATGTTGTTGTTGTTGCTGATGAGCAGCGAGTAGATCATCTTCTTGTTGCGCTTGGATGGTCTTCTGCATCTGAAGCATCTGTTGATGCATATATTTTTTCCTAGAAGTTAGATCATCCGGCTGGTCGTGATCACCCATAGCAGTGTTGTTTGACCTTGGCTGTTGTCGGTTGGTTCCTTTTGACCTTGCTAGCTCCTGGTTGCTAAGTGTAACTAACTCATCTGTACGTTTCTCCGAGCATGTCTATTGTTCATGCACCTGGAACATTAGCTGCAAGCAAAAAGGTAAGACAAGTTAGAGGTCGTAGACGAGATACTTTGCCAAAAATAAAGGTAAAAAGCTTGTCCTCGGCAACGGTGCCCAGACTTGATACACTAAAACTGGATTTTTGCTACTGTCAAGTTAACAATGATAATTGTAATAATTTAGATTCCATTTCAGAGGACTAGTTCACACTTTATCTCTATGGGATCAATATTAAGCTTAAACAAATCGGAGGGTTTTAAAATTAAATGAAAACGTAGCAAGTAAGTAACACGATTGGTTGGAGTTTTCAGGTTGAAAAAGAAGCTCGCTAGGTGATTTAATTGGGTGTTAAACATATGTGAGTCAAACAATTATTCAAGTTCGATTATAGTACAAGTCTAGAACTCGGAACACGGAACTAGATCAACCCAATTTTGTGGTGTTTCTCCTTTCATCAATCAGCCTCAACTGCCTAAGCTATCGCTTGGTTTAAGAGATGATGATGAACATTAGCGACCAAGTCCGATCAGTTCTCAAAACACCCTAATATCTACTTTTGCTGATTAGTGATACAATGCTCACTCATTACATGTCTAGAAACCTATTATGCGGTTAAAGACAGCTGAATGCTTTGTCTGGCTGCTCCATAGGAAAACTCCAATATGCGTTCTTTCCTTTATGTGTCCCTCTAAGAGCCTCCTAACCTATGTCAGACCTAAAATGACTTGAAAAGAACTAGAAAGACTCGATCGGAGGCGGCTTTGGGCTAAAATCCGTAAAGCTAAGTCTTTAGGTGCAAAAATGTGACTATAAACCGGGGGCGCCAAAAACATCAGATTAATTCTCCTATTATTAGTTTTTTGACTTCTGTTCATATTGTTGAATCTTTCTGGGTTCAATCCCTTTGTCCGCTTTACTTTTGTAGTAACTGAAAAGTCCGACAGATTTGATTCCTTTATTGACAATCTATAGTTTCCGTTTTTATATATTTTATCAAATGCCATAACTGTATAAGAAAAAAAAAACAAATCAACCAAAATCCTAATTTATTTTTTTCTAATTAGCAGCCATTTACAATACACAATTCATCTTTTCTCTTCTTTCATTTTTATTTTCGGTTAGAGTTTCAACAATTTCTGAGTTTCTTCTTGCAAGGTCAATTTTCGCCGTTTTGTTATCTTACTCATGTATGTGTGTCTCCTCCTTCTACTAATTATTTTTTTTCACTCATATGTGCTCAAATTACCCTAGGTGAGCTCTTGATTACTCTTTAAATAAGAGGCTTATCTGTATTACTTAGGGATCGAATCCACAGAGAGCGAGGACACCCAATAGATTTAATAATCAACTTAGTTATGCTAGACAATTTAATAAAATTTAACAAACAATAAATCATGAATGAGTTTGTTGTAAGCAATCAAGGAAAATAGCTAAATCTCGGGTTTTCAGGTAAAAAATTCTAATGGATAGAAGCCAAGGGTTTTCAATCATACAGCACGAATTTAATAGGTAATATATAATTGATATCTATCTATGGCTAAGCTCAGAGTTTACAACTTTTGTATGAAAATTCAGAATGACCGTCGATCGATGGTATGGAAACGGCATCAATCGATGGCTTTCTTAGTCAAGCATTAAATGATCATATACTCAAGAAAACAAGCAATAAGTACAATAATGATGATAGATATAATATTCATCTTAGTAATTCTATTGTTTTGCTAATCCGTCAAAACAATTAATAAATTCTAAATCTAACAAGAGATCTACTCAGACATAGCTAAGCATAACATGACCATAAACATAAAATAATACATAATATAAGGAATAGAAAATTGGGGTTCAAATACAAATCTTAAAAGAAGTCTTAATCTTCTCCCCTAAAACTACTAAAATCCTTAAACTTGTAAAGAGCTCTCTTTGCATAAATCAGTAGCAAAGGTAATATAAACTATGTAAAACTCGTCTAGGGGAATTGTTGTAATTCATGTGACTTGGGCTTCAAGTCGGTTTATTCTGTGAATTAGGCTTATGCCTGTTGACCGTCGATGGACGGTCAAGTTGTGTTCTTGATCGACGCAACTCTCTGTCTTCAACTCGTACATGCTGGTTTTAACCAGCTACGGGGTTTCTCTCTCTTTGAGCTCTAAAATGCCTCATAATCTCTATAATGCTCCAAAGTGCACCTGGACATGAAAAGACTCTAAAACACATCCTATACACTCATAACAGACTACAACTAGAGCCCTATAACATGGTTTAAAAGTGGTAAATATTAGGATCTATCAACTTCCCTAGACTTAACATTTTGTTTGTCCTCAAGCAAAACAAGGGTAAACCTGTGGAAGAAGTTTGAAAACACAAGGCCTCTCAAAATCTCTAGCCATCATTTTCATCTTTAACTATGTTTCAATAACATCAAACAAGTGTCAATCGTAGAGAAACTTTATATACCTTTATCCCAGAATCGCAACCAAATCCATTTTACCTGCAAATAATAGTTTGACTCACCCCTCTACTAACCTCATTTCTTCCACAAAATAAAAGTCCAGGCTTTACCTTGGGTGTACCAATCAGAGGACACATGGATTCTTACCCTTACAAGTATCTGAACATACAAAACGTCTTCTCTGATTCCTTTTTCCCCTCTTTCCGTCTTCTCTGAATCTTTTTTTCATAAGTCCAATGAATCAATAATGCTGATAGAGTTCATCTTGTTGATCTTTCTTTTTCTTTTCTTTTATTTTTTCAACAAGGTGTAGATGAATATTGGGGTCGTCGGAAATGTACTTACCGCTCGCTTCCACAATGTGTAATCATTCCTTTCTGAATTAGAATTATGGGGTCATAGGTAATTTACCAACCCCTCTGCATCTTTCAGGAAAGTGAGAAGGGAATCAAAAAGCACTCAGACTTTACCTTTCGGACTTGCAAAAGGAATCCGATCCAATGTATGCCAAATCCCAAGGCAAGCAAATAAGTCAGTATTAGGTTGGAGGTTAGCTTTGGTTCTTTCAAACATTCTAATCAAGTGTGATATAGTGGCAAAATGATCCACTTTGGTATTTGTAGTACTCTATGCAATCAACACATCTAGAATGGTGTTATAGAATGGTTATATAATAAGTAAAAAATTTAAATTGATCATAATACCTTTTTGACTCAATAAAATTCAATAAAACACATAAGATATTAAAACTCAAAATAAAAAGCAATATCAGTAAACTCCCCCCTAGTTTTATCCCGTCTCGGTGAGGTGGAAAAAACTAAATCATAAGTAAAAACTTAAAGAAGAAATCGATACCATACTCTGTAATGAGTGTCGGCCGATGGTAAGTGATGGGTGTTGACCGATGGTATTGGTATCGACCGGTGGTAGTGCATTGTCGTCGACCGATAATATCAGTATCGACCGGTGCTAGTGCATTGTCGTCGATCGATGCTAGTTCTCGATCTTCCTAGTATTTTTATTTGCTGCAAATAAAGTAAAAAATGAAAATTAGTAAAATGATGAAAATAAAATGAATCTATAACATAACTAATAGTGGTTTGCCTCCTACTCAACCCTTGGTTATAGTCTTTAGCTTAACGTTTAGCACTATATGGACTAAGATGGGTGTAGAGTATCACTTGTTGGATAACAAGTGTCCCATCTTCTTTGCTCATCATAAACCAAGTACCAACGAAGCGTCTTATGACTTCTTCACCTTTGGTTCTTTGGTTGTCCATGTTTTCCTTGGTGATCTCAATTTGAACCATCCTTTCCGGAAGGTTGTCAATGCATTTGTGTAACCATCCAATCTTGCTATCTTTGGGTATAGATATGTCATCCAATCTCCTAGAGATATCTTCTATCAGCATGTCTTGAGATGCATAAACTCCATCAAGTTTATCTTCTAACAGCGTCTCAGTTACAAATTTTAGGCCATGATATCAGCCCTATTTAGGGTCTATTATATGTTTCTGGAGTTGTATTAAAGTGTTTTTAAGTTCAGGTACGTTCAAGAGTACTTTGGTGATTCTGGAGCTGTTTGAGACAGATGCGTCAGAAGTTTATCTATGGATGTAGATCTTCCCACGGTGTGATTAAGTTTATATTTTTACAAAAGATAGATATATGAGTTATATTTCCAATGCCACCGGTTTGAGGTCCAACTGACTGTTATATCTAAAGTTATGCCCGATTTACTGAAGAGTGGTTGTCTGCCTCGCGAGAGGAAGTTGTTGAGAAGATGAATGAGTGTTGATCGATGGCACAGCCTTGGTGTCGATCGACAGTGATACCAGAAGACAGGCCTAACTTTTTTTTATGGCCGACTTAATCCCAAAAGCCATCACAAATTACCAGAATACCCTTGCACAAATTTAAACCATATTTATGTGTTTCTATGCCATTATTTAGGAAACAAGCTTTCTTTTATTATATTTCTAGGTTTAGGAGAGATGGGAGGAAATCCTTCAGAGTCCTCATGGAACTTCTTTGGTTTTCTATTGATTTATATTATTGCTTTCTATTCTATTTAACTGTGATTTAGGTGACAACTATCATGCTTTAGTAGATCTCTTGCTAGATTTAGGGTTTGTCAATAGTACTGATGGATTAGCCAAACAATATAACTGCTAGGGTGATTATAAGATCTATCAATAGAATTGTGCTTACAGCTTATGTTCTAGAGTAGCTAACTAGAACCATGATCTTAGGATATTGACAACTACAAGAGTAAGTTCAATGCTAGAAACAAACGAGAGTTGATTTATTTAATTCTAGTGAACTAATCGAACTAGGTCTTAATGCTTGAATCAAGTGGCCATCGATCGATGCTCTTCCAATAGCGTCGATCGATGATCAATCCGAGTACACAAAGAGAGTTGGAACAAAGACTTAGTTAATAGATTGGACTCTTCTTTTCTTTTGTTTTAGGCACATATATCTTAGTACCAAGAGGCGATGAAAAGAGGATTTTTGGGCTCTACAAAAAAGGAGTCTACTGATTCACGCACGATTTATAAGTCTAACAAGGCAGTCGACATCCTCCAAGCAGTGATCAACAATGAAGAGAAACGAGTATCAATCAACACCAACACCTCGTCATCAATCAATACCAATGCTATGATGTCAATCATTGTTAAGACCTCACCATCGATCGACACCACTTGCGAGAAGACAGAGGAACTCAAAGTGCTTATACTTGAGTATGATGAGAATGGAGCCTTAAGAGACAATGAAGGTTGAGCTCGCTACAGAGCAGGACAGTTGGATATTGTGTCTAAGGGAGATGATTTTGAGCTGAAACCTATATATATCACTACTATGGAGCAGCGTCCCTTTCATGGCTTTTCTCACGAGCAACCAATGGATCATATCGACATATTTGAGGAAATGGTATTATATATCTTCAATGGAGTCACTGAAGACCACTACTTCTGTGAACTCTTCCCATACACCCTTGTTGTAGATGCAGCTCATTGGTTCAAAAAGCTACCACCAGAGTTCCTTACTACCTGGAATGACATCATTAACGCCTTCCTCAACAAATTTATCTATGATGCTGCAGCAAATCTAGAGATTGATATGGAATCTATGATGAGATATATGGTAGAGGATGATGAACATCATGGATCTGAGCCGAGCAGAGTAGAAGAAGCTGATACTAGTAATCCAACCTCAACATTGATCAACACCACCACCTCAGAATCGATCGACACAGAATCCTATTGTCGATCAACTTCTATCGAAACCCCTGAAAGATTGAGTTGTCCTCAAGACATTGCAGACTCAACTCTGAGGTAATTATAGAGGGTTTCTTGGAGCTAGAGAATGACGAACAGCCTGAAAATTTGGGCCAGGACTTGGAGATGAAGCTTGATGACGATCAGCACACTTCGGGAAAAGATATGGAGACTTCACCAAATGCTAACATCGATCGACAACAACCTAATGCTATCAATCGACACCGCCCACCGACATCGATCGACACTCATTATTGGACAAAGAGCCAGGTTATATGATTGAAACAGGACCGATTGAGGAGAGAATGCACGTGTACAAGACTTCACATCTTGCTGTCCCTAAATATCATAGACCACCTATATGTACAAAAGAAGTTGATGGGTTTCACAAAAAAAGTGAAAATGATACATGATCGTGTGAAGTTTGTGATTCAAAGCACTATTTTTGAGGTTGGATTTCCTATTCCACCAGATGGAAGTGTGCATATGGATCCTTACATTGAGGTATTTGATAATCCTCAGCATACAGTTGTTTCTCAGAGAAGATTGAGGTATGAAGGTGACATTGACCAAGGACCATCGATCACAGCATCTATCGACAACACCATTGGTGAATCGATCGACGCCACCATTGGAGCATCGGTCGACATCAACACTAGAGCATTGATCGACACCAATCGCGTATCAGAGCAGAATGATTTGGAAGTATGCCGAATTCTTTTTGATGATGGAACCACTACGAGATCAAACAAGTATGGCGGATAGAATAACAGAAAGAAAAGGAGAAATTGGAAGAAGAGAAAAATGATTAGCAGTCCTCAGTTTTCATTGATTCCCCCTTCTCATATGGTGTCAGAAAATTTAGAGTGCGCAGCAGATGAGTCTCACAGCCGTTTGCAATGCTTCGAGCAGTCCTTATTGTTGAGATGATAAACAAAGGAGAAGAGTATATGGAGTCTTTCACAAAGAGTGTGACAAAGCTGAAGATATTGGACATTGAGAATTATTTTGGAACAAGTTCTAAATCACATCTGGACTGAATCAGTGTTCCAAAACGTCAAGCTAAATATTATAAACAAGCACTAAGTGGGAGGCAACCCACTGTTCAGTAAGTTTTAAATTTTGTTTTACTTTCATTTATTACTCATTTTTTTCGTTTTTCGTTTATTTCAGTTAGAAAAAAAGAGATCCAAGGGAGATGGTCTACACATAGCATCGACCGACACCTGATAATTTTCGATCGACAAAACAAGCCGAGCATCGATCGATCGCCACTTAAATGTGTTGATCGACGGTCATCATAAACAAGCAGGTATATCATTTTTCCTTCTTAAACTTTATCCTTATGATTTATTTATCCTAACCAAACCAGGACGGGATAACACTAGGGACAATGTTATTTAAGTCTGGGGAGGTTCGCTGATGGTATTTATGGTTTTGAGCTTTTATTTGATGTATTTATATAAGTTTTTTCAAAACTCAAGAAGGGATTATGATCAGAATTTTATTTTTACTTGTTCACTAACTACTCTATAGCGCCATTCTTAGACTTGTTGCTTGCAGAGAGTACTAGAGATACCAAAGTGGATCATCCTGCCACTTTATCATAGTTGCTTAGAAAGTTTGAAAGAACCGAAGCTAACCTCCAACCTAATACTGACTTATATTCTTACTTTGGGGTTTGGCATACATTGGATCGGATTACTCCTGCAGGTCTGGAAGGTAAAAGTATGTGTGATTTTGACTCCCTTCTCTCGCTCTCTCTGGTATCTATAAGAAGAAAGAAAGAAAAGATAGATATGATTTCCTGAGATGCAAAGGGGTACGTACATTACCGATGACCCCACTATTCTAATTCAGAGGAATGATAACACGTCGTTGGAAGTGAGGGGTAGGTACATTACCGATGATCCCACTATTCGCCTACAACTTTACGCAAAAGAAAAAAAGTCGAAAATAAGATGGCAAGATGGACTGCATCAGCAACATTGTCCATTGAGTTTGAGATCTAAAAAGATTCAGAGAAGAGAGACAAGAGGGAAGAACGGGATCGGAGAAGACTACTACCTGTGTGTTCAGAATAATTGCATGGATAAGAGTCCATGTGTCCTTTGATTGATACTCCCCAAGTAAAGCCTGCACATTTATTTTATGCAAGAAATGAGGTTAGTAAAGGCGTGAGTCACACTAGTATTTGCTAAAGTTGCTGGTAGAATGGATTTGGTTTCAATACTAAGATAAGATATATAAATTTTCTCTAAGATTAACACTTATTTGATGTGTTTGCAACATATTAGAGGTGATAAGGATGATTTAGAGATATTGTGAGTCCCCACGCTTTCAAACCTCTTCCATAGGTTTACCTTTGCTTTGCTTGAGGACAAGCAAAATGTCAAGTCTGGGAGAGTTGATAGGTCTGATATTTATCACTTTTTGGTCATGCTATCAGCCCTATTTAGAGTCTATTATATGTTTCTTGAGTTTTATTAGAATGATTTCAGGTTCAGGTATGTTTTGGAGTACTTTTGTGATTCTGGAGCTGTTTGAGATGTAGAACTGCGCAGATGCGTCAGAAGTTTATCTATAGATGGCAATCTTCCCACGTTGCGATTAAGCTGATATTTTTACAAAATACAGATATTTGAGTTATCTTTCTAATTCCACCGTTTTGAGGTCCATCTGATGGTTAGATCTAACATTATGCCTGATATACTGAAAGTGGTATGTTGTCTCACGAGAGGAAGCTGTCAAAACGATGAATGAGTGTCGATCGATGGCACAGCCTTGGTGTCGATAGACGGCGATCTAAGAAGATAGGCCCGGCTTGTTTTATGGCCAAATTAAGCTCTGAAGGCATTATAAATTACCAGAATACCCTTGCATGACTTTAAACTATATTTATGTGTTTCTATGCCATTGTTTGCGCAACAAGCTTTCTTTTATTATATTTCTTGGTTTAGGAGAGAATGGAGGAACTCCTTCAGAGTCCTCCTGGAACTCCTTTGGTATTCTATTTATTTATATTATTGCTTTATATTATATTTATCTGTGATTTAGGTGACAATATTCATGCTTGGGTAGATCTTTTGCTAGATTTAGGTTTTGTCAATGGTACTGATGGATTAGCCAAACAATAGAATTGCTAGGGTGATTATTAGATCTATCAATAGAATTGTGCTTATTGCTTGTGTTCTAGAGTATCTAATTAGAACTCTGATCTTAGGAGATTGAGAACTGCAAGAGTAGGTTCAGTACCAAAATTAATCTTGTTGAGCTAGGTTGCTAGAAACAAACGAGAGTTGATCTAGTTAATTCTAGTGAATTAATCAAACTAGGACTTAATGCTTGACTCAAGTGACCGTCGATCGATGCTCGTCCAATAGCATCGGTCGACAGTCAATCCGAGTTCACAACGAGAGTTGGAACAAAGACGTAGTCAATAGATTAGACTCGCAGCGAGAGCTGGTCGTCTTTTTTATTAGATATCGAGTTCTATGACTAATACCCTTTGCTTCTATCCTCTATAATCAACTTGCCTAAGATCCTGCATCTAGCTATTTCTTATTATTGTTTACAACAACCAATCAATCAACTACTACCTTGTTTACTGCTTTATTAATATATTTGCCTAGATTCATAGCGACTGTATTAAGTTTATTGTGTGCCCATGCTCCCTTTAGATTCTATCCCTAAGTACTACAACTCGACCTTTTATTTGTGAGATTAAATTTTCTCTAGGGTAATTTGAGAGCATATCAGTGAAGCGTCGATATATCGTTGTGAGTGTCCATCGATCGATGGTGCTTGGTCTGCTCCATTCACGTGCTGTCTCTGAATCATCTGATGAGTATAGCCCATCTTTTGCTTCATCTCTTCCATGCACGTGGTTAGCCAGTTGTTACTGTTGTTGAATAAGTAATAGATGTCATCAATCCTCTTGTAGTATTCATCCATCAACATCTCATGTGCACTGTAGATTCCTTGTACCATGTCATATACTTCTGCTCCACTGTAGTTGTCAGCTGATGGTATGGTCTCCTAGAAATTCTCTACATACTCTGATTCGAGTGTACCCAGAGATGGCTGCATTCTGAAGAATGTATATGATGTCTTCCTTGGACACATTGAGTATTCTGCCAACGATGGCTCGTGCATTGCCATATTTATATATGTCGACACCATACTTATCTCTTTGTTCCCTATAATCAAAATTCTCTAGATCACACACTTCAGGTTCTGATCTATAACCGGTGAAGTCTTCTGAAAGGTGAGTGTCGATTGACGGTATCAGTGTTGTGTCAATTGATGCTTTGTTGTTATATGCTTGGGTGTCATGTTGCTTTTGTCTGAAGAGATATCCTGATCCATTGGCCATTTCGAGTATGTCTGCAACATCCTCTTTAGATACATTGAGAAGCCTTCCATCCATTGCTCGTGCATATCCTTATGGACCCCTCACAATACCAAGCTCATCTGGTCTAAGACAACCATAAACTTCACCGTACTCCATTGGATTAGCGTCAATCGATGTTGTTGGGCCACCGTTGATCATGTTTCATTTCTGGTTCCATGGGATCCTCTGAAATTTCCAGCTTCCTCAAGTGAAAGAGCTCGGTACTCGATTATTTCTTCTTCAAGATAGGAAGTGTCGTATTCTTGGTTAACCATGTCGTTCGTGGGTCAGGGATGTCGATCGATGTCAAAGTGGGTGTCGATCAATTGTTGATTGCCAACATCGATCAATTGTGTGGGCTGGGTGTCGATCGACACTCCATCATCCGACTCTTTGTCTTGCTGAAAATTTCAGAAACACATGACCACAAGTTCTGGTTCATGAACCAAATCAATGATAGCAGTCTTGTTTCTAGTTTGAACAAGTTCATGGTAATGATTTTGATCAATAAGGGAAACATACAACCTACTTGTCTTCATGTCGCATACTGCTCCTACGGTGGCCATGAAAGCTCTTCCATGTAGCAGGAATGGATTTTGCTCTACCTGGACGTCCAAGACATGGAAGTCTATAAAAATTAGGGCATCACCGATTTGCACTTGGAGGTCTTTGACTATTCCCTTAGAGCAATCCACAAAAGTGAATTAATCACAAGAAGGTTCCACCTTTAATATGAGCACCTCTGCAATGGTTCTTGGCATAATGCTTACTAAAGAACTGGTGTCGCGAAGCGCGTGGGTAGTCATGTCCCATGATGTTGTAGGGAAACACAAACTTTCCAGGGTTGCTTCTCTTCTTCAACTTAACCCTCTGCTTTATCTTCTCACTCAGATGATTAAACATTCTTTCAATGTCTTCATCAGTCGCCTTGGTTCCTCTGAAGAACATCCAAAATTTGTGATTATAATAAGCTTCCTTGAATGGGATTTCTAAAGGTATTCTAAGGACACTCTTAGTCAAGGAATTCATCTCTTTCTCATTAGCTTCCCTTCTATGATGCTTATGAATCTTCTTCTTTTTCTAGTATGTCCATCCATAGCTTTCTCCATTACCATAGGGACTGAAATATCTGTTTGTCTAGGTTTGGGTAGGGTAGGCGTCGAGTTCTTATAAGTATATATAAGGTTTAGTTCTATACTAGGAAAACGACATATTTATGTTTCAATCGGTTGTCGACCGATGGTAGGGTCTGGCTGTCGATTGATGTCCAACACTTCATACTCGGATTTTTCAGGTGCCGTTGATCGATGGTCAGCGTAGGCTGTTAATCAATGGTTGTTCGAACAGGGTATGGGATTTTTATGAATTTCCTCCTTTTGATGCCTAATATCTTCAACAACTTCCCAAAAACCGTCATCAATGATGGCACTGATATGATGCTTCTGTCCAGCCTCAATCTTTTCGTTGATCAAAGTTTCTTGCCTCCTCACAGCCTCACTGGTCTGAACCACTTGATTCTCTAGCTTCTTCACATGGATGTTGAGAGCTTCAAACTTTGTCTTGAGATTGGTATAGACAGCATCAATCTTTCCATTGAAGTCTATTGTCCTTTTAAAACCTTGTCAATCATGGCTTCAATCTTGTTGATGTAGGGTCTCTGTTGTTGTGATCCTTGGTTGTAGCCACTCCTCTAACCATATCTGTAGAAGCTCATGTTGCTCTGGTTTCCATATCTCTGGAATCCATTTCCAACAAAATTCACATCTTCTTCTTCATCTTTGTCATTATCAGATCCTATAGATTCTACACTTTCTGTGAAGCTAACTTGCTTCTTCATAAACCTCTGAACACTATCAAATTTGGCTTTTACGTATTTCATCTGATACTTGATAAGTGTAATGGCTGATTTCCTCCTCTCAAGTTCATTGTTCTTGGTGTTGTTGCTAGCTGTCAAATTCTCTATGAATTTGGTAGCTTCTGCAGGACTCTTAGTGCAGAAATTTCTCTCACTAGCTGTGTCTAAAGCCATCTGGTATGACAAATCAATACCTCCGAAGAAAGTGTTGAGAAGTTGCACTTCATTGAATCCATGGTGTGGAAAATCTCTTTGGTAGGATTTGAATCTAATCCAGGAGTTCCTGAAAGACTCTGCAAGCTCTAGTGTGAATGTCGAAATTATGCTTCTCAAGTCCCCAGCTCTGGCATCATGAAAGAAATTCTGCAGGAATGCAATTTTGATGTCTGCTCAGGATGTAAGAGATCCTGGTGGTAGCTGATTAAGTTAATATTAAGCATCTCTAGCAATCGAATATTTGAAGAGCTTGCATAGAAGATAGTCCTCAGAGACTCCATTAGCATTAATAGCGGACACAAGATCCTCAAATCGCCCCAAGTGATCCATATACTATCCTCAATATATTTATAGCCCAACTCAGTTTCTTAGAGTTTTAGTCATGTCTTAGTACCAGGAAGCGATGAATCAGTAGACTCTTCTTTTCTTTTGTTTCAGGTACTTATATTTTAGTACCAGGAAGCAACGAGAAGAGGATTTTTGGGCTCTACAAAGAAGGAGTCTACTGATTCACGCACGATCCATAAGTTTAAGAGGGCAGTCGACACCCTCCAAGTATCGATCGACACCAACACCTCGTTGTCGATCGATCCAACACTATGCCTTCAATCGACGTTAAGACCTTAGCATCGATCGACACCACTTGCGAGAATACAGAAGAAATCGAAGTGCTTATACCTGAGTATGATGAGAATGGGGTATTAAGAGACAATGAAGCCAAGCTAACAACAGAGCAAAACAATTGATTATTTTTTCTGAGAGGGATGACTTTGAGCTGAAACCTATATATACCACTGCTACGGAGCAGCTTCCCTTTCATGGCTTTTCTCACGAGCAACCAATGGATCACATAAAAATATTTGAGGAAATGGTATTGTTTATCTTCAATGGAGTCACTGAAGACCACTACTTCTGCAAACTCTTCCCATACACCCTTTCTGGAGATGCAGCTCATTGGTTCAAGAAGCTACCACCAGGGTTCCTTACTACCTGGAATGACATCATTAACGCCTTCCTCAACAAATTTATCTATGATGCAGCAGAAAATTTAGAGATTGCGATGAAATCTATGATGAGGTATATGGTAGAGGATGATGAACATCATGGATCTGAGCCGAGCAGAGCAGAAGAAGCGGAGATTAGTAATCCGACCTCAACATCGATCAACACCACCACCTCAGTATCAATCGACACAGAATCCTATTGTCGATCGACACCTATCGAAACCCTTGAAAGATCGAGTTGTCCTCAGGACATTGCAGACTAAACTCTGAGGTTTGATCAGTCGATTATAGAGGATTTCTTGAAGCTAGAGGATGAGGAACACCCTGAAAATGTGGGTCAGGACTTGGAGATGAAGCTTGATGACAATAAGCACACTTTGGAAAAAGAAATGGAGACTTCACCAAAGACTAATATCGATCGACGACAGCCTAATGCTATCCATCGACACCGCCCACCCGACATCGATCGACACTCATTGTTGAACGAACAGCCAGGTTACATGATTGAACCAGGACCGATTGAAGAGAGAATGCACCTGTTCAAGACTTCACACCTTCCTGTCCCTAAACATCATAGACCACCTATCTGCACAAAATAAGTTTTGGGTTTCACAAAAGAGTGAAAATGATACACGACCTTGTGAAGTTTGTGGTTCCCAGCACTGTTTTGAGGTTGGATTTCCTATTCCACCCGATGGAAGTATGAATATGGATCCCTACATTGAGGTATTTGCTGATCCTCAGCATAAGTTTCTTCTCAAAGAAGATTGAGGTAAGAAGGTGACATTTACGAAGGACCATCGGTCACAACATCGATCAACACCACCAATGGTGAATCGATCGACGCCACCATTAGAGCATCGGTCTACATGAACACTAGAGCATCAACTGACACCAGTAGCGTATCAGAGCAAAATGTGTTGGAAGTATGTCGAAATCTTTTTGATGGAGGAACCATTACAAGATCAAACAAGTCTAGGGGAAAGAATAGTAGAAAGAAGAGGAAAAATTGGAAGAAGAGAAAAAGAATCAGCGGTCCTGAGTTTTCATTGACTCCCCACTTCTCATATGGTGTCTGAAAACTCATGTGCGCAGAATATGCGTCTCACAACCGTTTGCAAAGCTTCGAGCACTCCTTAATTCTGAGATGATAGACAAAGGAGAAGAGTGTATGGAGTCTTTCACGAAAATTGTGACAAATTTGAAGAAATTGGACATTGGGAATTGTTTTGGAACAAGTTCTCAATCTCATCTCGACTGAATCAGAGTTCCAAAACGTCAAGCTAAACACTATAAACAAGCGATGAGTGGGAAGCAACCCACTGTTTAGTAAATTTTAAACTTTGTTTTACTTTCATTTAGTACTGATTTTCCGTTTTTGCTTTATTTTTGTTAAAAAAGATTCGAGGAAGATATTCTGCAAGTAGCATCGACCGTCACGTGATCAATGTCGATCGACAGAAAAACCGAGCATCGATCGATCGCCACTTAAATGTGTTGATCGACGGTTACCATCAGCAAGCAGGTATATCATTTTTCCTTGTTAAAATTTGTCCTTATGTTTTTTTTATCCTAACCAAACCCGTAAGGGTTAACACTAGAGACATTGTTATTTAAGTCTGGGGAGGTTCGCTGATGCTATTTTTTTGTTTGAGCTTTTATTTTCTGTATCTATACAGTTTTTCAAAAAATTTATTGCGTCAAGAAGGGGATTATGATCAGATTTTTATTTTTACTTGTTCAGTAACCACTCTAAAGCCCCATTCTTAGACTTGTTGCTTGCAGAGAGTACTGGAGATTTCAAAGTGGATCATCCTTCCACTATATCACACTTGCTTAGAAAGTTTGAAAGAACCAAAGCTTACCTCCTACCTAATACTGACTAATTTTCTTATTTTGGGGTTTTGCATATATTGGATCGGATTCCTCCTGCAGGTCTGGAAGGTAAAAGTCAGTGTGCTTCTGACTCCCTTATCTTGCTCTCTTCGGCATCTATAAAAAGAAAGAAAGAAAATATTGAGATGATTTCTTGAGATGGAGAGGGATAAATACATTACTGATGATCCCACTATTCTAATTCAAAGGAATGATCACTCATCGTTGGAAGCGAGGGGTAGGTATATTACCAGTGATCCAACTATTCGCCTACAACTTTTCACAAAAGAAAAAAAAATCAAATATAAGGTGGCAAGATGGACTGTATCAGCATCATTGTTCATTGAGTTTGAGATCTAAAAAGATTCAGAGAAGAGAGACAAGAGGGAAAAACAAGATCAAAGAAGACTACTACATGTGTGTTCAAAATACTTGCATGGGTAAGAGTCCATGTGTCCTTTGGTCGATACTCAGAAAGTAAAGCTTGCACATTTGTTTTATGCAAGAAATGAGGTTAGTAATAGGGTGAGTCAGACTAGTATTTCCAAAAGTTGTTGGTAGAATATATTTGGTCACTATACTAGGATAAGGTATATAAAATTTGTCTAAAATTAACAATTATTTGGTGTGGTTGCAACATAGTAGAGGTGATAGGGAAAAGTTAAAGATATTGTGAGTTCCCGCGTTTTCAAACTTATTCCACAGGTTTACCCTTGTTTTGCTTGAGGACAAGCAAAAGGTTAAGTTTGGGGAGTTGATAGGGTCTTATATTTACCACTTTTAGGCCATGATATCAGCCCTATTTAGAGTTATTATATGTTTCTGGAGTTGTATTAGAGTGATTTCAGGTTCATATATGTTCTGGAGTACTTTGTTAATTATGGAGCTGTTTGAAATGTAGAACTGCACAGAAGCGTCAGAAGTTTATCTATAGATGGAGATCTTCCCACTGTAAAATTAAGCTGAATTTTTGACATAAGATATAGATTTGAGTTATCTTTCCAATGCCACCAGTTTTAGGTCTATTTGACGGTTAGATCTAAAGTTATTCCCCATATACTGAAGTGTGGTCTATCTGCATCGCGAGAAGAAGCTATCAAGAAGATGAACTAGTGTCGATCGACGGCACAGCGTTGTTCTCGACCGACGGTGATCCCAGAAGATACGCCCGAGTTTTTTTTATGGCAGCCAAGAAGTCATCACAAATTACCAGAATACCCTTCCACGACTTTAAAATCTATTTATGTGTTTATATGCCATTGTTTAGGCAACAACCTTTCTTTTATTATATTTCTAGGTTTAAGAGAGAATGGAGGAACTTCTTCAGAGTCCTCCTGGAACTCCTTCAGAGTCCTCCTGGAACTCCTTCAGAGTCCTCCTGGAACTCCTTCAGAGTCCTCCTGGAACTCCTTTAATTTTCTATTGATTTATAATATTGCTTTCTATTCAATTCATTTGTGATTTAGGTGACAGCTATCATGCTTAAGTAGATCTCTTGCTAGATTTAGGTTTTGTCAATAATAATATATTAATTAAACGAAAAGGGAGCAAGGAATATCTTATTCTGAATCTGTGATTTGAGCGTTACAACAGGTAAAGCCTTGGCGGTAAGAGCCATCGGCGAGTTCATAGCTCTAATTTTGTAAGACTTGATTAACCTAGTTGAGTCGCAATTTGATAACATAAAAACAGAAATATGCCTAATTCTCCTAAGTGCTATGTTTGCTCTGAGTAAAATTTGCGTGTCCCTCTGCATCTTCAGCCTCGAAATCCTTATATACTCCTCGCAGAGGCGGTTTTCTCTTTTTTTCTGCGCTCAGTCGAGTTTATCGCTTCA